>JAVQJW010366925.1:0-12434 GCA_036025195.1 Hypseleotris klunzingeri
CAGTTGCCTCCATTCCAGAACTTTGAACATTCCATATGACAAACATAAAGGGTCTATAGGCCTACAATGTAGAAGAAATTATATTTTAAATTTTATTATCCAGCTCTGCAATATTTTTCCATTAGATCATAGTAACTGTTTTATGGTGGGTTTGTTGTTTTATTTATTTTAATTATGTCTTACTGCATAAAGTTGTCCGTGGAGGGCGCTGTTATAGTAGCCTATATGTGGGCGTGGCAATGTTTATATGTGTGACCCGCTAAAGAATAAAAAAAGCCATTACACTTTTATTAAATATACTATACAAGAACACAATCCAGCAAGTTTTGGCTAATTAAACACAATTTGCCTTCTTCTCAAATGTTTGAATTTAAATTAGTTGTTGTGCGGATGGCGCCATCTTTAGTAAGGGACAATAACCCGTATAAGAAGTAGACAAGTTGTTGTAATTTGCCAAAAGTCGCAGCATGTGCACTTTTAATGCCTTCTAACGCAACTTTAGTGCACTTTTTTACACGAAATATAACTTATGATAAAAAATAATCCGAAAGCTAAAAATACCCAAGAGAGGTGATGTGAAAGGGGCTGCGAGCGGTCCCCGGCGCCATGTTTACTTTGGGTGACGCCGACTCTCTTCCATTTTCCTCCGCCTCTGGTTGTCAAGAAGATGGCAGCTTCCAGGCAGGCATGAGAGGAAACACTTCTGCACAAATCGAATGAATTTGAATTATTTTCACAAGAATAAACCACCCATCAGTGTTTTTGCAACCACTGCATTGAAACAAGTAAGTGGAAAAACAAAAGCATTACGTTCTATGGCTGCTTTTAGGTTTTGTTGTGGCAAAGCGCCCGGCCATTTTTCTTGTGGGAGCTGTAGAAGTAGGCCGATCGTCGAAAAGATGGCTGCTTCCAGAGACGGCATGAAACATAATAACACATTGTTTATGCAGTTAATCTATTTTAGGTGCATCTAGAAGTATATTTGCAATTGCATCTACATCAGGTAAATTATGCATGACATATTACGACAGGGTTGCAGTGCATTTCATTGTAAATGAGGGCGACGCTTTGACAGATGCCAATCGCAATGCTAGCGCTGTTAGCTTCGGCAAATGGGGTTGAGCGCTAACGGAATGTAGCTAACACTTGAAACAGAATAAGTGTTTCAGACAACTCCGCAGACAGATATGTTTTAATAATGATTCGATGTATGTACTTATATTTACAGTCTGCAGCTATTGTGATTGTTATAAAAAGGTTTACTAATTTGGCAGAGGGTGTAAGTCGCACTAACTTGGTTGCAAAGATTACTTAGCTTTGTAGCTACAATATGGCGACTCCCAGAGAGGCATGAAAATAGCAGGGTCTTGCTAGCCCATTAAACTATGTATTAAATCTATGCTACATTTGGGAAATTCGTATTTGGGTTAACTTAATGAATCTGTTCAGGGTGTTTTAGTACTATCTTCATAGTGCGTAAGAATGAAAGGTATCTTTGTTGTTCATTTGCTTCCGCCATTTTTCAGCCTGGCAGTAGCGTTAGCGGGGTTTGTTTGGTGCAAGATGGCTGCTTCCAGAATGGATTCATTGGTTACAAACAAGTTAAACTTTCATATATTGGGTATTCCAAATCAGCGATTCTTTAAAGCTCACGGGCTGCAGAGAGTAGTGGGTCTCAAGCAAGTTTTAAATGTCTCCGTCATTGCGTCTCTCTTCATTTGATTGTATTTCTGAATGAAGCTAATTGCTAACTGTGAATATGTCAGCTGCTTTGGTTTCATCAACCGTGCATTGACCTCCGGCCAAGTTACTGTTGTTTGTAAAAGTGAACTTTTGTGAAATCAAACTTTGAGCTGCATCTCCCCTGATAACAGAGTCATGTCTGCTCCTGGCTCCGCGGTGACCACGGGCTCGGTCCTGCAGCCGCGGTGGAAGCGGGTCCTGGGATGGTCTGGTCCTGTGCCCCGGCCCAGACACGGACACAGAGCTGTGGCCATCAAAGAGCTCATGGTGGTGTTCGGCGGCGGGAACGAGGGCATAGTGGATGAATTACATGTCTATAACACAGGTCAGTTTGAGTAGTAAATCAAGTCATTACATTTCAATGTCTCATGTAGTCACTGAAATACAAAATCATTTAAACTGTAATAAGCATTCAATATAAAACTGGTCATCATTCTTTCTACTGATTGAGTTGAAGTGAAGTTGGTAGGGCCTCATTGCCCTGGCTAAATCGCCAAGTAAATGTGCCCCCTCTGCTGGACTGCGGTCATAATGCACCTAAAAATGGCGGGCTTCAATAAATGAATGAGATGGTTTGTTTATGATGTCCATCTGTACAATTGCGCAACTTTCCAGGTGTCTGTACTTCACTTCACAACATATTAGGGAGGGAAATTAGTATCTATATAAAAAGTAGAATAAATCAGAATACTACTACTAATAATAATAAAACTTTTACATTTTTTAGCAACCAACCAGTGGTTCATACCAGCAGTACGAGGTGACATCCCCCCTGGTTGTGCTGCATACGGTTTTGTTTGTGATGGCACACGATTGTTGGTGTTTGGTGGAATGGTGGAGTATGGGAAGTACAGCAATGATCTGTATGAACTGCAGGTAAACATACAAGCTTTTCATATGATTCAAACAGGATACAATTTAGAATGAAATATTTACAAATACTGCATTACACGCTTTAGTACAGTTTCTCTGCTTTGTTGAGTTATTTTGTTTTATTTATTTTAGGCCAGCAGATGGGAATGGAAAAAGTTAAAAGCTAAAAATCCGAAGAATGGCCCCCCTCCCTGTCCTCGCCTTGGTCACAGCTTTTCACTTGTGAGCAACAAATGCTACCTTTTTGGTGGGCTGGCCAATGATAGCGAGGATCCAAAAAACAACATTCCCAGGTAACAGTCATTTTCATTATGTTTATTATCAATGTTCACACAAATTGTAAAATGAGATTCACAAAAAGGTATTCCATCTTCAGATATCTAAATGACTTGTACACACTGGAACTTCGGCCTGGTTCCAGTGTAGTTGGATGGGATATTCCTATAACGTATGGTGTTCTGCCTCCACCGCGTGAGAGCCACACAGCTGTGGTGTACACAGAAAAGACTAGCAGAAAATCACGTTTGATAATCTATGGAGGCATGAGTGGCTGTCGTCTTGGAGATCTGTGGACACTTGACATTGGTAAGAGTCGTACAGTTAAAGAGAACGGGTTACTGAATATACCTATGACTGCATTTAATTATAACACACATCAACGTAATAGTTTGTTTTTGAAGCAGTTTTCTTTAGTGTACAAAGTTTTAGCTGTTCAGGTCATTGTGTATTTATTTTTTCTTAGATACTCTCACATGGAATAAACCATCAGTGAATGGCACTGCACCACTCCCCAGAAGTCTTCACTCAGCTACAACCATTACAAACAAGTGAGATTTACCCCCCAAAAAGTTTGATTTTAAATCAAAAATCAAATCAATGGAATATTACTAAATACTATTACTATACTTTGTCTTTAGGATGTATGTTTTTGGAGGATGGGTTCCTTTGGTAATGGATGATGTAAAAGTAGCAACACATGAGAAAGAGTGGAAGTGCACCAACACTCTTGCCTGTCTAAACCTTGGTTAGTTAAAACATAATATTTGTTTAATAATATTTATACTGAATATAAAGCTTTTGTTCTGAGTGTTTGTTTTTTTCCCATAGATTCCATGTGTTGGGAGACAGTTCTCATGGATACTCTTGAGGATAATATCCCCAGGGCACGCGCAGGCCATTGTGCTGTTTCCATCAATTCTCGACTCTATGTTTGGAGTGGACGTGATGGTTATCGCAAAGCATGGAACAACCAAGTGTGTTGTAAAGACTTGTGGTACCTAGAAACTGGTATGTTTTCCCTGCTCTATATTGAATATATTTTTATATTGTGTAGACCATAATAATAGGTATATATATTACACTCAATATGTCAATATGTAATGTTAAAAAAGCCAGTTACATCTACTTGTCCTATTTGTTGTCAGGTGACAATGCAACTGCTATGGTGTACGTAATATATTCTAAATATGGCTTCCATTTTCAGAACGGCCACATGCCCCTGCCAGGGTGCAGTTAGTTCGTGCCAACACAAACTCACTGGAGGTGAGCTGGGGAGCTGTCTCCACTGCCGATACTTACTTGCTGCAGCTACAAAAATATGACATTCCTGCAACTCCAGCTGCAGCTTCACCAGCAATGAGTGCAGCCCAATCCCTGCCTGTCAACTCCCCAAAGAGCCCTGTACCTGCAGCAGCCCCAGCTGCTCAAAGCCTGACTCAGACAGGTATGGAGTAAAGCAGTCTTATGTGTGAAAGTGTAAACCTCATCAGACCCTCTCTTCTAAAATCGTATTTTTTGTGTTTTTTAGCTGTTTTAAAGGTAGCTCAACAGGCATCCACAGGTGCATCAGTTGTCACTGTTCGACCCAGCCAGCCTGGGAAATCCCCTGTAACGGTGACATCACTTCCTCCAGGTGTAAGAATGGTGGTGCCTGCCCAGACCACACAGGGAACGGTACTACAGCAGTTCTCTTTTGTTTTATCAAATGTTTTCTTTGTTAATCTCAAAACTTAAGAAAAAGTAAACATTCATTTAACTTTCAGCCAATTGGAAGCAGCCCTCAAATGAGTGGCATGGCTGCTTTAGCGGCAGCTGCAGCAGCTACACAGAAGATTCCTCCATCATCAGGAGGCACTGTTCTCAATGTGCCAGCCGGTGCCACCATACTCAAGACTGTGGCAGTTTCCCCTGGCACTACTGCTGTCAAAGTCGCATCTCCAGTCATGGTAACTGGACCATTTCCTTTTTTTCATTCTGTTTTTTGTTTGCAGTATTTAATAAATCTGTATTTTTAGGTCAGCAACCCAGCCACGCGAATGCTTAAGACCGCTGCTGCCCAGGTGGGCACAGCAACTGCAGCCTCTCCTACCACCACCAGACCAATCATTACTGTCCACAAGTCTGGTGCTGTTACAGTGGCCCAGCAGGCCCAGGTGGTCACCACTGTGGTCGGTGGAGTCACAAAGACCATCACCTTGGTCAAGAGTCCTCTCACCATGGGAGGCAGTGGAACTCTGGTAAGAAAATGAAGCTGTCTGAAATTTACTTTAATGTAAATACATAGCAACAATTTTGAGAGCATATGTTGGAGATGCATGCATACACGACTGCTTAGATTAAAGAACGTAGAGTTTGTTATATTTAGTATATTTTTAAAAATGAAAAGTGACAATTTCTTGTGTAAGCCAGTGGGGAAGGTATAAATGTTGGCCTATTGTGATAGTTGGAGAGAACTCCTCAGAAAAGGAGAGCATGATGTTGCATGGCTAGTCACTTGGGTTAGATAGTCCCATCAATTTAATAGTCCGCTTTACTCCCTGTTTGGTTGGATGTGTTCTGGTGACTTATGAACTTGAGTCTCTCTCCTATGTCGGCAGATCTCCAACCTTGGAAAGATGATGTCTGTGGTACAAACCAAGCCAGTGCAGACATCAGCTGTCACAGGCCAGGCTTCCTCTAACCCTCTCACACAGATCATACAGGTCAGCTATTTGAATGAGTGCAGGCAAACAGGAGGTAGCCTAAAACTCCTGAGAGACACCAAAGCTTCATCCAAATAGATTCAATAATTTGTCCTTCCTCCTCAGACAAAAGGCCCCCTTCCAGCCGGCACTATCCTGAAGTTGGTGACTTCAGCGGATGGCAAGCCCACAACCATCATCACCACTTCACAGGCGGGAGGCGCAGGAAACAAGCCCACTATCCTCAACATCAGTGGGGTTTCACCGACCACCACAAAGCAAGGCACCACCATCATTAAGACCATCCCTATGTCTGCCATTATGAGTCAATCTGGAGCTACAGGTCAGACCTACATCAGGAAATGCAAGTTAGCAGTTGATTGTAGCATTAATATAATTATAGCATACTTATTAATTCAATAATATTCTGTTTATCTAGGTGTGACAAGCAGTTCAAGCATAAAAACACCCATTACCATCCTCACAACAAAGGTGATGACCACTGGGACCCCTGGTAAAATCATTACTGCTGTCCCAAAATTGGGTACTGCAGCTGGCCAGCAAGGACTGACACAGGTAAAGGGTTTTAACTCTATCCATTAACATGCCTGCTGTTCCCCTAAACCTAATAAAAAATATTTCTTCAGGTGGTTTTGAAGGGAGCTCCTGGGCAACCAGGGACTATTCTTCGCACTGTGCCCATGAGCACTGTTGGTGGAGTTCGACTTGTTACCCCGGTGACAGTGTCTGCTGTGAAGCCCACTGTTACTACGCTGGTTGTTAAGGGGACTACAGGTAAAACAGCATTTTGCTTTTCAAATCTGAAGTGTATAGTTACAACACATACCCATATGTTTTTATGTTTTTGTAGGTGTTACTACTCTTGGGACAGTCACTGGTACAGTCTCTACAAGTCTGTCTGGAGGCACAGTTGACAGTTCTACAGCATCTCTGGTTACTCCCATCACCACACTAGGGACTATAGCCACACTGTCCAGTCAGGTCATTAACCCTTCTGCTATCACTGTGTCAGCGGCTCAGACAAGCCTGACCACTGCGTCCGCTCTGCCCTCCACCACCATGACGGTGCAGGTGATACACTACTTTTTAAAACATTGATTTTAGAACTAAATAATATATCATGAATCTAGTGTGTGTATTCAAATCATGGACCCCCCACAACCCCACATCCATTTACAGAGAACGCATTATAAAACCTCTTTATAACACATGATTTAATTGCATTGTTCTCTCCAGAACCAGCCAACACAAGTGACTCTGATCACTACCCCGAGTGGAGTGGAGGCTCAGCCTGTACAGGACCTCCCTGTATCCATCCTGGCCTCCCCTACATCAGAACAGCCCAGCTCCACAGAGGCTGGGGCGTCTGGAGATGGCTCTGAGACTGTCACATTAGTCTGCTCTAACCCTCCCTGTGAGACCCATGAGACTGGGACGACTAACACAGCCACCACCTCATCTGCCACCATCAGAGCAGGGCAGGTGTGCTCCAACCCTCCCTGTGAGACCCATGAAACCGGTACCACCAATACCGCAACCACAGCTTCTGCAAATATGGCTGCAATGCGCGTGTGCTCCAATCCGCCTTGTGAGACCCACGAAACAGGGACTACAAACACTGCTACTACAGCATCATCAAATATGGGAGGTGTCCCACAAGTATGCTCTAACCCCCCCTGTGAGACCCACGTGACCGGCACCACAAATACAGCCACCCAGGCGTCGTCCAACATGGGTGCTGCTGGTCAAACGAGTGCTGTCCAGCGAGTGTGCTCCAACCCTCCCTGTGAAACCCACGAGACGGGCACCACCAACACCCCATCCACCGCCACCTCCAGTATGGGAGCTGACCGGACCAACACAGCCTCAGGCCTGGCCCAGAGGGTCTGCTCCAACCCGCCCTGTGAGACCCATGAGACTGGGACCACAAACACTGCTACCACTGCAACATGTAACATGGAGACAGCAGAGGGCACAGGTGTGTGACGATGCTTTAAAGTTTATTAGGTCCATTAAAATACATCAAATAATTACTATGATTTTTACTAGCAGCTCAACAAACAGAAGAAGCAACAGAAGGTACAAGCAGTACAGAAGAGGCCTCCACCACAGCAGCCACCCTTGTGAGCACCACCCAGGGTCGGGCCATCACCACTGTAACCCAGTCTACACCAGCCCCAGGGCCTGCTGTACCAGTAAGAGCACTGCCAAACATCAAATGCCCTTTACAAACATGTACTTGGATCCTGACGTGTCCTTGTTTTCTTGTAGTCAATCTCTTCAATCACTGAAGCTACAGCTGCCAGCTCTACTGAGGAACCCATGCAAACCGATGAGACTCAATCAACCCCTGCAGAAGAAGGAACGTCTGCTATGGAGGCACAAGCAGAGGTAAATTCATCATTTACTATATTTTCAGATTTGTAGCTTGTGCATGTTTGTGTATGATACATTCTTTGATGAAACTTCCAGGGCGAGTCAGCCACAGCCACTGCTCTGAACCTCCCTTCAGAGCTCATGTCTGAGGGCCAGGCCACTACACTGATGGTCACTGGTCTCTCAGATGAAGAGCTGGCTGTGACCGCTGCAGCAGAGGCGGCTGCTCAAGCAGCGGCCACCGAGGAGGCCCAGGCACTGGCCATTCAAGCTGTCCTCCAGGCTGCTCAACAGGCAGTCATGAGTAAGTCTTGTGCTACCTCACTTTGAAGTGTACTGTTTTGGTGTAGTTTGAATGACTACTTCTGACTTGTTTGTTCAGATGAAGGAGAGAACCAGCAAACCACCACCATCCCAATAATGCTCACGCAGCAGGAGCTGGCTGCACTGGTTCAGCAGCAGCAGCAGCTCCAGGCCGCTGCTCAGCAGAGTGCTGTGGATACCAGTCTACCCACTGAGGGACTAGCTCCAGCAGACAGCCTCAATGACCCCTCTGTGGAGAGCAATGGACACAATGAGATGGCAGCTGCAGTCACAAGTGCAGTCGCTTCTCTGCTCCCACAAGCTGCTGCAGAAAGTAAGAGACCACATTTGTGAGATATCTGTTTAGCTGTAAACAAACTAAATGCATTCCTTTTTTTCTTTGCAGCATTAGCTCCATCAAGCACTTTTGCACCTTCTGTTTCAGTAGCAAGTCCAGCCAAGCTCCAAGCAGCAGCAACACTAGCAGAGGTAGCTAATGGCATAGAGGGAGAGGTGAGTCTCTCTAGCACTTCATGTTGATTCAGTTAAAGTGATTATAAATGTGTATTCTATCTGTTTCTTTGTGTAGAAGCAAGCCCCTCAACCAGCCCCAGTGAAGCCTGTAGTAAAGAAGGAGAATCAGTGGTTTGATGTTGGAATAGTTAAAGTGACAAATATGGTTGTCACCCACTACTATGTGCCATCAGACGATTCACTTGGAGATGTAAGTTGATTTAATCCATGTATTATTCTAAATTAAAAAATAGACACACTCTAATGACTGTTATAATTACTAGGATGACTCTGGCATCATGCCTGACTACAGCCAGATGAAGAAAATGGAGCTTCAACCTGGAACAGCATACAAATTCAGAGTGGCAGGAATAAACGCTTGTGGTCGCGGATCTTTCTCTGAGATATCTGCTTTCAAGACCTGCTTACCTGGCTTCCCAGGTGCACCTTGTGCCATCAAAATAAGCAAGGTAAGCAGTATTATTTATGTAGTATGTCTTTTATGTAAAGTTCTGTTGAAAATATGAGGCACTGAGCACTTTGTCTCCACAGAGTCCAGATGGTGCCCACCTGACCTGGGAGCCCCCCTCTGTCACCTCTGGAAAGATTATTGAATACTCAGTCTATCTGGCAATTCAGAGCAGCCAGACCACTGAGGCCAAGGCGTCCACTCCAGCTCAACTGGCCTTTATGCGTGTTTACTGTGGGCCCAGTCCTTCATGCTTGGTGCAGTCGTCCAGCCTCTCGAATGCACACATCGACTACACCACCAAGCCAGCCATCATCTTCCGCATCGCCGCCCGCAACGAGAAGGGTTACGGACCTGCCACTCAAGTGCGATGGCTACAAGGTGACTACAGTACAAAGTAACAAAGACAATATAGGAGCGTGTGTGTTTTCATTTGTTTTTATCCACATTTTTTTATCTTTGTAGAATCTAGCAAAGATGCTACATCAGCAAAACCAGCACCGAAAAGACCAGGGGCATCTCCTGATACGTAAGTGCTGTTGTCATTTACATGTTTATTCCAGTGTGTTTGTTTCATTCAATACTCATACAGTGTCTGTGTTCTTACAGTAAGGCTACTGGTCCAAAGAAAGCGAGGACGGACCAGTGAGTCTGCCCATCGACCCCTCCCAGTTTTGTTTTGTTTTTTTTACTCACTGTCCTTTTATCAGAAAGACTGCCCTTCAAACTTTCACCTCGCCACATCCTCATCTTTTCATCTTCCATTCTTCTCTCGGATCAAGACGGCAATGAAGGCAGAACTATGAAGCCAAGACAAAAGTCAATCTGAGCGATGTTTCTGTAGATAAACCTTCCCTCTTCATTCTGTTGGTCACACTATTTTTAGAACAACCAATCTAGAAGCACATTATCTTTTAAAGTCGCGTCGCCTCCATTCTTCCTTCCCCGTCGGTTTTTGGCTTGTTTCAGTAGTCGAGCTTTGTAGAAAAAAAAAGGATTTACATTTTTTCACAAACTGGGAGCCAGCCTGAGCGTGATGTTACTTTTTTTTGTCTTTTGTTTTGTGAGTCCAGGAGAGATGTAGAAAGAGACTACATGAAATGATGTACAGTGTTGAGAAAATGCTGCGGAGGAAAGGAAAGAAAAACATAAGTATGGAAACAAATAAAGCACTTGTCCTTAATGAACGAGGACATCAATATTTTCTTTTCCCTTTTTTTTCCGCTTCACGAAAATGTTTGCTTCATCAAGTTTGTACAGTCATCATTCTGGACACCAGTCCCCAGGTAACGTCATCACTGTGCGCTTTTTACCCCCAACACGAGGACTGGTGACCGCGATTTTGAAGTGGACAAGAAAAGAATGACAAAAAGGAAGAAATTTGTAGAGAATAAATGAATGAACTTTGCTAGGACTGAGACTTGCAGCACATGTAAAACCTTGCAAAATCTTCCCAAAAAATTAGCAAGCTATGACGCAGAAGATTTTTGTGTAGTTTATTTTTGTATTTTTTAAGCTTTTCCCTCCGGTGTGTATGTGTACGTGTGCATTTTAAAAAAAAAAAAAAAAATCACTTTTTTTTAACTGTTCCTCCACATAGTTTGTCTTTGTGGGAATTTTGAGTGGCTGTGTTCAGGTTGTCACTGTATTTTTAAAAGCTTGGTGATTCAGTTGGTTGTATGTTCTTGTTAAGACATGGTAATGAAAGAGACATTTGTATATGTTCCAAGTAGTACTGCAGAGGATATAGGAGTGAAGGGAACTTTTGAAGTGGACCCAGGGAGAGAAAAGTAGTTTTTTTTTATGTTTACTACATCTTACTCAATGCTTGTATTGTTTTGCCAAACCAGGAAGTTACCAGGATATGATGAATTATAAAACCTGATTTTCATGCCTATATTAATATCCCAATCAGTTTTCCTGTGCTTTTTCTGCTCATTAATATATCTCACCTCTTCTTTATTTTTTAGAAAAAAATAGTCATAATTTCCCTATTTCTACCATTGTATGTGAATCCATTTAATAAATTTTATTATTTCTCTTGGCTCTGTATTTCAGACAACAGACGGTATGCACGCATTTGTAAGATGGCAAAAACGTTTGTCCTTGAATGGTCTTGGGAAGAAAGCTCACAGCCCGAGTGTACTCACTTGTAAATTAGTTCCTTCATAGAGCAAGAATAAACAAAAACCACAACAAAAAAATCTTGGCCTTTTATATCAATAACTGTAAGAAACTGTTTTTACATGTTGGTCATCCTGTTTGCCTTTTGTGTCTTTACTTATAAAAGAAACAAATATATAGATAAATATATATAGTCTCCCTGATTGTTTTAATTTGCTTTTGTGGAGCGGATTCACTGTAGGACTTTGAATCGATGCTACGTTCACAATTGTACAGGGAGGTTTCTGAATGAACTTGAGTGTAAATCTACTTTGTATGGGCTGATTCAGTTGTGATGGTTACCGCCTGGAAACCGTGGGCCAGGGTCTTGCTGGCCGTCTTTTTCTGCGGCTGGCACTTGATCTCTGTGATTTCTTCTGATTTCTCTTTCTAGAAATGAACTTTCTCTTCATATGCATTCATAATTTTGTGCGTGTCAGTGTGTCTGTTGAACAAAACTAGACATGCATGCAAAAAGCAGTGTATTTCAGTAGTGATGCCTTAAGTTAGATTATAAGCTGAAGGTTCTCAAAAAAGAAAAAAAAACATTAACGGAGTTTGTTCCTCTCTCCATGTGGTATACAGTTGTGTCCTTTCCTTCCACAGTACCTTTGCTGGGTCACTTTTTGCGCCCTGGTTAGACAGTCATCATCAGAGGTGTTGAGGACGCTTGAGCTGGAGCCCTTAGCACTGACAGTTGTTGCCAGTTTCTCTCGGCTGTTTGCAGGTTATCTGGAAATGTCCTGTATTTTCCAATGTGTGTTTTTTGTACTGTAGGGAGTAATGTATCTTTTATCATCAAAAAATAAACATGTTAAACATACACAATATGTGAGGTTCTTTTCTTTCATTATCAACATTATGTCACATTTAGAATAAGAACATTAGTCGATTAATCTAATTATATCGGCGAAACGCGAGAATCGCGTTCGGCGATATTATGGTTTCATGTCCGTCCGCGTCCGCGTCCGCGTCCGCAGATTGGTCGTGTGACCGCGATAACTCAAAAACGA
>JAVQJW010367327.1:0-12430 GCA_036025195.1 Hypseleotris klunzingeri
CAAGCCTCATGCAATGTATGGTATTGCATGAGGCTTGGTGAGTTACTGTTTTGAACTGAATACTGTTTATTTATCACTAATGCATGTAACTCCAAACTAAACACAGTGACTATAAGGGCTGGACCTGTCTTCACCATGCTGCCTCAGAGGGATACACACAGACAATGGATATTCTGCTCTCAGCTCACATCAAGTTACTGGATAAAACTGATGAAGATGGTGTAAGAAGACATTTTTTCTAAAATATGCACAATTATGTCTCCACAATTTAAAAAATAATGATCTATATTTGTCACTGAACCAGAATACAGCCTTGCACATTGCTGCCAGAGAAGGCCACGTTGCCGCTACCAAACTACTGCTGACCCGAGGCGCTGAGATAGTCCTGAACAAGAATGAGACGTCGTTCATGCATGAAGCTGTTCAAAATCTGAGAAAAGATGTGGTCAATGCCATCCTTGACAGTGAAAGGTGAGCTAATGTGAATGTATTAAATCAAAATACATGTAAATATGTCAATCAGTCATTTTTGAAAGGTTGTATCTGTTTGTTTTGCTTCAGATGTGGTGAAGCTTTGATCGTGTTTATCCCAGGAAGCTCCCAGCAGTGTCCCGTTCTGGACCTGATTGAGTATCTGCCTGAGACATGCAAGGTTTGTAACGACAAATATAAAAATATAGTTGAAAATGGATTTGATTTGCATCTTTTGTTTTTTCAGCACCTATTGGACAACTGTGTAAAAGAGTCAGACCATGATCCCAACAGCCCTGATTTCCACGTAAATGACGACAATTTAGCCTAATAATACTTTTAAAAGTGATGAGAAATATGAAAAAACATCTAAATGAAGTTATCTGTTGTGTTTTCCAGATCACGTATGATTTTAAATGGCTCCAGGCTCCTATAGAAGCAAGGCATTCAAATATAATGCCTGATATAGAACCTCTAGCAGCACTCAATGTAAGATATATTTTGAAAACTTGCTGTAAGCCCCCAATGCAGCAGAACTGAACTTAGTAACTGTTACTTCTTCATTTACTACAGTCAATGGTCAAACACAATCGCATTGAACTCCTAAACCATCCTGTGTGTAAGAAGTACCTGGCAATGAAGTGGTATATAAGTGATGCTTTTTGACAACTACTTCCCCAACACCAAGAACATTGTTAAAATGCCATGTCTGTGTTCTGCAGGGTTGCCTATGGGAGCATCGCTCATTTGCTCAACATGTTCTTCTACCTGTTAGGCCTCCTGCCCCTCACTCACCTGATAGTGTCTTTGAGGCCTTCATTCAATGTTACAGATAAGGTTATTACTATGAGGCCTACATCCTTCACTGAGGTAAGCATTTTTGTTGGTATTGAATTGGGTGGAAGGTTTGACATGACGATTTTCACCCAATCAGTTCATCAAATAATTTTTAGTTTACTATTATTACTATGGAATTATCTGACTTTATTGATTTATTGTAATTTGTGTGACTGGTCCAAAAACCTAATATGCTTAATTTTGCAGCAAAGCATTTTCCTGTCTTTGTGCATGGTGATGGTGGTGGTCATGAGCGTCTACTCCATTGGGAAAGAACTAGTGCAGATATCTCAACAGGTACAGGGACTTTAATGTGGCTGTCATTACCTCACATAAAACACATGCACATAAATCTGTCCCAGGACGCGTCTGTATGGACACCAGAGCAATCAGGTGTGATGGATCTGCACTCTACACTCCCCATTTGCAGGATCATCCAATGGCCACACTGCCAAAGTCACCTTCCCAAAGTCTTTTTTCATATTATGTTTAATAGAGTTCTAGAATAAAGAATATTGCATCTAATCATTTCTATATTTTTCTCCTCAAAGCGCTGGGGTTACTTTAAGGACTACTCCAATAACTTAGACTGGTTTTCAGCCATTAGCTCTCTGCTGTTTGTGATCCCTCTCATGCTGAATGCAGAGGGGTCACTCCACTGGCAGGCAGGGGCACTAGCGGTCCTGAACTCTTGGGTTGGATTTCTACTTTATCTGCAAAGGTAAACTTTCATTCTTAACTGTCCAGTTGCTATGCTTAGATATTTATAGGATCAGCAAAAGATCAAAGTGTACTGCAGATTGTCAAAAAAGCACAAGATTGAGATTTTGATCATCAGTTTATACTGCCATTGTGTCCTTGAGCAAGACACTTCACATGTATGAATCTGTTGTATGAAAAATTTGTGATTATTGTGGTGTGTTAGCTTGGGGTTGGTGGGGATGTAGGCAGGTTATGGCTGCCACTTGGGACTGCTGTTTCTACAGCAACATCCTTTATAATGAATCATATTTATATCTATTCAGGTTTGAAGGAGTTGGCATTTACGTCGTAATGTTTGGGGAGATCATGAGGACACTGGTGGGAATCGTAATGGTCTTCTTGTACCTGCTGCTGGCTTTTGGATTGGCATTCCATGCTTTGATGCTAAATCAGGTAAAGTTATTTTTAGTACTAAAGTTAGACACACTGAGCAATAGAGGTGGGATATAGTAAAAATATAATATTTTGATTTGATTACAATAAATATAAAAAATGTGCATTTTATCATAAATTTTGAAAATATATATATATATATAGTCTTATTCAGAAGACTAAATCTAAACCATATTTGTGTTTTGTTCTTTAGAAAGAGTTTGAAAACGTCCCTCTGTCTGTGGTCCAAACCTTTGTGATGATGGTGGGCGAACTGAACTACCAAAACAACTTTCTGGAATCCTACCTTAACAATGAGTTGCCCTTCGGTTTCCTTACATACTACATTTTCATCACCTTTGTTTTGTTAATGCCAATTCTGCTGGTTAATCTGATGGTAAGCAAGAAAAAACATATTTCTTTACACTACTAAGATGAACAAAATCTGAGTATTTTAGTTGTGTTTTAGATTGGTTTGGCTGTTGGAGATATCGCAGAGGTTCAAAGAAATGCAGCACTGAAAAGAATAGCAATGCAGGTATGGGCAAAACACTGGCTGCCACAGTCAAAATGGTACTGACAAATGATATATCCACTGTATGTATGGGATAAGTATTTTTTTTTTTATTTGTTTACAGATTGACCTCCACACTTCTCTGGAGGATAAGCTGCCCTATTGGTTTGTGAAGCGAGTGGATAAAGCCTCTAGCACCTTCTACCCCAATCGCAAGTGCCCTAAGGTAAGAAATGGGTCAAATCTTGATTTGAGCTAAATGATTCAATGATATTTCTCGATATGAACATGTTTATAACTGTAGTCTTTTTCATTTTGAAGCAATTGTGGAAGCACATTTTTCTTGGAGAAGATCAGAAATTAGTGTGGAGTCGAATGCAAGTTAAGTCACCACATTGCACAGCGATTGAGAATGAGCTCAGGAAGCAGAAATACAGGTAAAACTATTTGTTATTGACTTATAAAAGTTTGTCATATGGGATGTTCAAACCTTGGGAATGGAGGCAACTGAAGGCAAAAGTGAGTTAAGTTCAGAAAAACAAATCCATTGACAACATTTAAAAATGTTGTCAAATATACACTACATGTTTTTTTTGTTTTTTTTTTTTTACATAAAAATGTATAGAAAAGAAAATTTCATGTCTCCAGAGTGTGGCTTTGTGAAATGCTAACTGTCCACTAATGTGTATATTAAATAAATTATACATTCGCTAATGTTTTCTAACCAGGCTTTTGACTTTACCTATACATGTATTAATCAGAACATTTTGTTTACAAAATTTTTAAAAAGGTCCATACTGCCTGTAGTAATCCGTCTCGTCAGTGATACATTAGCATTCCCTAGTGGACACAGGCATTAACTACACATTCATAATATTTTCTATAGGATGAAGGAGATAAACGACACACTGGAGAAGCAGCACAACCTTCTGAAACTCATCATTCAGAAGATGGAGATCACTGCTGAGGCCGATGAATACGATGGCCCCTTGAATCTCAAAGGCAATATGTGGCCTTCCCTGAGCCAGTGCAAACCCAGGACCCAAATCACGTCACGCTGGGAACCCATCATGAAGGCATTAGTGTGCAGGCAGAATAAATAACATAACAGTTGTTCATTATGTGATGTGATTAGTCTACTGTATGTATAGACTTATCATTGTGTGCTTTGACTAATAATGGACATTGCGTGCAAACTAGTAAGTGCAACATAAGCCTTAATATGTGTGGGATTATATGGATTCAAATTAAGTGGTACTAAATATAGAACGATTGATGCATGTTAAATTATTAGTTTGAACTTGTCTATGTATTTATTTACTATTTATTTTCTTCTACTGTGCTTTACCACTATGTGCCACTATATACCAAATAATAAACTAACACATTAAACCTTAAATTGAACTATTTTTGTTAAATGTTTTGTAACTTTGTAACTTAAAATTCTTCCTTTGCAGCTGCTGCTTTGCATCTTGAGTGTTGTGACCTGTGGGAGTCAGTGCTGATAGACAGATACTAGTGCTGCCTTCATTGTGGCTTAATGTGATATTTATTACTGCTGGCTTAGGGTTAGCATGCATGTTTTAGACAATGAATTTTTAGGTATCTATAGAAACATCTATTGAAATCCTTTCTGATAATAGTGACTGACTTTACTTGGGAAAAATGACAGCTTATCAAAAACCACAATACCCTGGTTTTTGTCAGTGAGTATAGGCTACGTCAGTCAGCACTTCACCTTGCTGACAGGTGCACAAGACAGACAAGATGGAAGCAAGACAAATCAAGCATAGACCAGGTCCAACTGAAGTCAGGTGTTTCCGTAAACTGCATGAAATCTAGATTATAGTGTGTCATTGGAATGTGGTCTTGGATTGGGTGTAAGTGGTGTATGGGCAGAGGTCTACAGAATGTGATGTAAATTAATTATTAAAGCTACATAGTTAGAGACATGAACCTCAGTAGAGCTCTGATTTGAAGGGGCATGTGACATTAATGCTTTTCACAATATAACATGTCTTTTGAGTAATTCTTCAAACTTATATTTAGTAATTTCTCAATCTTGAGTGAATTCTTTCTAGTCCCTTCTTGCTTTCTCACAGAAAAACATGTGTGTGCTGAGACAACTGGTCCAAAATCTTAAAATCCAATTAACTTAGTTAATAAATGTCAGCGTGTGTCTCGCGCAAGCCCTGCGACTAACAGGCCATTCTCAGGTGTACCCAACTACGGCCCATGGTTACTGGGTCAGGCTCCAGGCAGTGACCGGAATTAGATAAATAAAAATGAATGGTTGAAGAAATCATATTTTGAGAAAAGTCTATAGTGGCCAAATGGCTATAATCTGTAGGTAAAATTTACAAACCACGTTGTTGTCTACTGCTAACTGGATAAAAGTTATAGGTACCAATCCCCAACAGTTGAAAATGACAAAAACAACAATAAGTAAAGCACAAACTTACTCTGAGATCAAAGATGGTGCCTTTGCCACACCCTCTCCATGCCAGTGCACCAGATGTCATGGGAACATTGAACAGCTGTGGCCCGTGGACGGAGGCTGCGTGTGAAAAGCCGCTCCATCTGCAGAAATCTGATCGCTCTGTGAAACCAGTGCAGGATTAGACACTTTTGATAAGGTCCTCAAGACGTTTCTATTAGCCTAACACATACAGTATGTGGCGGTGCACAGGGGAAAGACGGGTTTATGATTATGTTTATATTTACCAATGTGGGTGAAACAAAGGCCAGAGGAAAAAGGCTAACACACAGAAGACACCACATACTACCACAACAATGCACAAATACAGGCTTCCACTAGATGCCCCACAAAATTGCTATTCGTAAAAGGCTTACTGAGAATTTGAAATGGCTGATGGATAAAGTGAATTGCCCTTGAACTTTTCTCAGGGGGGACAAAGTTGTGGTCCTACTGAGGTCATGGTAACTTGAAAAGGGGAGGAGAAATACTTAGACTGCATACAGATGCCAAGTGCAAGACGCTTAAATTGGAGGGGTAGCACAGCAAAGGAGTATTAGGGGATGTTGATGACTAGCTAATGGTATTGACTTTTTACTGGGTTACCCTAAAAGCAGCTCACACCTAGGACATGTGTCATACCTACCTTTCATTTCTTGTGATCCCATCAGGCTTTGTTAAGTTTCATTGCTGATTATTTTAGGATTATCGAGGCAAAGAAGGAGCTGTCATGTCTTCTGGTTCACCTGGAAGCGACGCTGAGGAGTATGGCGCACGTCACAGGAGGATAGCCACGCCTCTTGAGAGAAGCGCGCGAAAAGGCACCTGCTTCAACAGGTGCTCTGATCAACACCTGGATGACGTCAGGGAGGAGCGCAGAGCGTCCAAAAATCACGTGCAGAAAGACTCGCGCCAGACGCAGAGAAACGCAGCGAACGCCAGAGAAAGAGCCCGGATGAGAGTGTTGAGCAAAGCCTTCTCCAGACTGAAAACCAGCCTGCCCTGGGTTCCCGCCGACACCAAACTGTCCAAACTGGACACGCTGCGACTGGCCTCCAGCTACATCTCCCACCTCAGGCA
This sequence comes from Hypseleotris klunzingeri, assembly GCA_036025195.1. Taxonomy (NCBI): domain Eukaryota; kingdom Metazoa; phylum Chordata; class Actinopteri; order Gobiiformes; family Eleotridae; genus Hypseleotris; species Hypseleotris klunzingeri. Next base: position 6,513 of record JAVQJW010367327.1, read on the forward strand.
GCTGCTGCAGGAGGAGCGCCTGGAGACCTTCGCTCATCCTGTTAATTTGGTATGAAGTGATCTGATATTAAATAGGAAATATAGGCCTAAAACTCCTCGCAAATTAGTTTACCAATTAGAGCAGTTTACAACAACAGTGTAAAGGTGACAAAAGCTTGAACATCTGTTGTAACTTCAAAGTCACAGTGATATGTGTGTAGCCTATATTTAAATGTGATCTTTAGAATGGAGTAAGAATAAGATTCAGAATAATAATTTGATTTAGTATTTGTCTTTTGTTTCAGCAGACCTGGCCTTTTATGATGACAGGGCGCTCTGAAGACTCCCCAGATGTGTCATCAACTGTAAGACTTTGTGGAGCTACAGCGTAGGTCACCAATGCGGTCATTCTTTGATTTGCTGTATGGGAGTGATGTAGACTACATCTACAACTCAAACCAAAGACTGATGTGATGCCGACTCTCAGACTTAAAATGGGCTAGCAGGCTGCAAATTACTTTTTTTGGGATTAATGGAGTGTGTGTTTTTTTTATTATTATTAATGTTTGAAGCTTGTGTGTTGTCATTTTTATTTTTGCTTATAAAATTATTTTTTCTTCTTCTTTACATTGCAATATTGTGTGTTACTTTACAAAACATCTTCATTTATTTATTGGTTTATTACATATCTTCATAAAAAGTTTACAACTTATAATCTTGTTCTAGGACTTTGTGTAATGCTATATATCCCATCATTGCACAGAACAAAAGACCTCGAGTCTGGATTAGTGAAGGATTTGACATAAGATGCAGCTGTCCCGTTCATTTTCTACACTGTGAACAGAATAAAAAATGTCTTTGGGATGGAGCGTGCTACAGTATCTGCAGTCAGTTATGTGTCACATCAAATTGATTTTCTGCCAACAGGAGATGCCTCTGTTCTCCTGCACAGTGTGGTTTTAGTCATAGTATAGAGACATAACAAAAGACTGAAAAAGCTTCCAAATTGAAAATGATTTTCTTCATTCTGACATACCAAGTCACACATTCACACAGAGCTGACATGGGGAGGATTGGCTTCCTTTGATCCTTTTGTTGGGATGAAGGCTTGAAAATAAAGTTATGGACAAGAGCCAGAGCTGATATTCAGGGCTTTATGCACCATTGGGGTAACATGACTTAGTAGACAGACAGTATTTTCAATCTAGACAGAGGTAGCAATATTTAACTAATATTGGCAAACACAATGCTTAGACTAAAACGCTTTACAAACTCAAAGCCACATAGTAAATCAAGACTACTGTAAACCAGATGTAAACTAAGACTGAACCAAGTCTAAACACAAACTAAATGTAGTCTAAACCAGGATTAAACTAAGGCCAAACCATGATTAAACCAGGTCTTGACATGGTCTTGCACACAACCAATATTTAAGTGTATAAACTGGGGCGAAACCCCAAAATGGTCAGAGATGCTACACATCCTTTGTCACCCTGGAAAACTTTTTAGATCTCAGTATTTTTTTTAATCCTGTGTGAAACCCTTCCTATATAGCCTATGGAAACTCACAAAAGCCAACTTCAGGAAAAAAGTGAGAGAACAAGAGGAGGAGGAAGACTTTTCATCAGTTCGCTGGAGGCCTGCAGCTGTTGAGTTGGTGGTTGAATTTCCCAGAAGTCTTTGCTGCTCTCCTGGGAGGAAGGTTAAAGTCTATCTGCTGATACAGGCTAATGAGGGCCCTTCTCAGTGAGCCAGTATTTAGCCTACACCATTTATTTCACAAGTGGCACTAATGAAATACAATGCAACCTATTCAGGGCGCAAAACAGAGGCAAAGAGGTGTAAAATGAGCTAAAAATGCAACCTATACGTTAACTGGTGCAATGGTATTGTGTGTCAGTGAACTGCAACAAGTTTATACAGAAGATCTTACACTGGTGACATCTAGTGGCGAGAGGAGAAATTGCACAGCAGTAAGTAGCCTACTATCGTCATGCCTAAAATGTCACTGCAAGCAATTCAAATGTATGCAACGTTCTTCCTATGTGCATTAGTCATCATTTTGAGCTACTATGAAATAATTTACATTAAACTTTATTTGTGAATGACAATTAATCTGTGTCATGTTGTACACAAATGAATATTATATTTTTTGATCAGCCTACTTCTATCTGTTAGATCTTGCACTATCAAAGACAAAATTATTCCTGAAATTTAGCCCAATGCATTTGTCTGACTTTAGAAGCTCAAGATATTTATTTGTGTCCACCAGAGGTCAGCATAGCCTCACTGTGGTCACCATGGTCACACCAGCGAGACATATTTTGGCCTCTTCTCCAGTTCTCCTCTCATCTCTCTGCAAATCATTTCAGATACGAACCCAACTGAAAAATGCTCAATTGCGTTGTCAGCAATCACAACTCAACACAATCCAAATTCCCTCCTCACTCTTTCTCTCTCTTCTCTTGGCTGTGTTTGTAACATGTTTCGTTTGTAGATGAATTTCCATGAACAGGAAGGAACTGGAGGTCCAAAGCCAACACCAGGGGTTCAGAGAGGCTGCCTTTGTAGCTGCCCCAAAACCAGTCACTTTGGGCCCTACAGTCGGCAGGAATCCAGCCCGGACGCTTTGAGCTTTCCAAAACCCACTCTCCCAATGTTTGTTATTCGTCCAGTCACTCAGTACCACTAATGAGAAAAGGGATATGTAAATCCCAAACTATTTCAATCAGAATGTACACACTTCCCAATAGGGAGATCAGTTCCTCTCCTGTTTCCAGGCTTTGTTTGGGGAAAACATTCTTTCCAGGTATGAAAATGTTGACCTTTGAACCTACAACTGTCATCCCAAAACAGAAACCTGAGATGGCGTTGGCAGCGTTGTGCATGAATTGAGGTAAGTCTGATTATTGCTGTGGGATAGCAGGGAAACATGCAGATAGTTGTGATCCTTAAGTGGGCTGGTGAAATGTGAGGTGAAAAAGTGGCTCACATCCTAGTCACATACATCCCAACTATGAATTTATTGGGAATTCCAGGCCTGATCCAAGAATGGTCTTTGACTGGAGGAAGTGGCCTAAGAATGTGTTTATCTTGCAAAAAAAGTTACTGAATGATACAGACATCTGTGTAAACATATATTCATTCAAATATATTTTAAGTACAGACAGGTATTCACACTATAGGTTTTCAGTTTTTATTCACTGGACACAGACTTAAAAATTACTGTGGTAGATTATTATGCCAGCAACATCAGATGATACTTTGTAGGTTACAACTTTGACTAATAGCTGTCAAGTTTTACTTTAGTCCCTCCCCTGGACGACCTTCTTAAACATTTTACTACACCTTGTAGTGTGCATCAATGTTTCTTATTTCAATTATATTACACAACATTCCCCTCCCTTTGATTATTATTGTTATTAGTCAATTAAAAAAATCAATTACAATGGTATCACTGCATGTAATAATTTATTTTGTGCATTTTTTTTTTACATCTGCTTCAGGGCCATTCACAGCAAGACAATGGTCTAATAACTAATCCATTAGTCCTAGTGCCATACATGTCTGATGCAGACAGCAGTGACCATTCTTCTGAGGATGTGGTTGAGTTATTTAAAGATCGTAATAGTGCCATGCAACCCTCCAAGTCAATAGCACACAAATGAAAAAGCAGTTTTCCCCTGACAGCAGTGGTTTTCTGTTAAGAGCATCAACACTGTACAGTATATGCATATATGTATGGCTATAGATGCCCTCTGGTGCGTATTTGTAAATGGCAGGAAGACGTAGTGACTTAGGAAGGCAGATTTGTCTTGTGTGCACCACTTCCTGTTCCTATGTGCAGATGACACACTCCTCCGTTAGAAAGGTGATTGGGTTACAGTGAGGGACCTCTCTGGAGAGAAAGGGGGCTCTTTGTGGCCAGATGAGCTACATTGTCTCAAAACGAAAGTTTTCCAAACTGAAGAAGGAATAAAAGGAAATATGTGGACTATGAGCAGTGGCGGTTCAAGATTCAATAAGTTCCAAGGTAAAGAGTGTTCACTGGGGCCCCCACAAGCCTAAATGTAGATTGTAAACAGTATAAAAGATGGGAGGAATCAAAATGCAGTAAATCAATATTGTTCAACAAAATAAGGTTCTATGGTGGTGCTCAGAAGTTTAAGCAGTAGTAGCTGTCATTGTGAAAATATTTACTTCTTACTCTCTCTCCCCTGGCTTCTAGCAACATCAAGTCAGAATTCAACTAAAAAATTTACTAATAATTAGACTGCTAATCATACATTAATATTGTAAATATTTTTACTAGTCAATAGAGGGCCGCCTTTTCTCTGGGGCCCCGATCATTTGCACAATTCACCTGTCCTGTCACAGTTACTCCTACTACTATATGAGAGTGAAATAACAGCAACAAAACAGCCACACAAGCCCTGTGGCCTTCTCCCAGACTAGTCTATTGTCTGCTGAACCAACACGGGAACAGTGCATCACTCTTATACTTTCTCCTAAGTTTCTGGGTGTTGTCCTGCTTTTCGTGTCTAGTCCGAGTTGCCAGTACAAGCCCAATAGTAACAGATATTTGTTTTTGCTCCGAGGGCATGTGGAGATGTCCCGGACCTGTTTACAAGCACAGGGCGGTGCCTCCGTGCACTAGATCTCTCACACAAAGACATTTACATTATTAAGCTCTCGTCACCGGGTTGGTTTACTCACACAATGAATCAAGTCTTTCTGTTGTTGTCTTCAGGATTATTACATAGTGCAGGTGCATCATTGTTGTAAACAGGTTGAAAATGCACATAAAATAAAGAAGTCACCCAGACACAAGTACTGTTATTTCACTGATAACAAACAACAGTCCATGTACACACTGATATAAACCTTGGGGTGGCAGACTGGTTTGTGGAGCTGACACATTGAGGAGGTTGTGGGTTTGCTTCTAGGGCCAAATAACACGCAATCTCTTTGAGTCGAGTCTACATGACCTTCTTGAATCTCCCTCTTGTCGGTCAATATGGGGACAATTGGTGAATCAAAACTGAATGAATGTGAAAATGACTAATTGTTTGTGTATACCTCTGTGTCAAGCATGCAAACAACTGACAATAGTGTCCATGGTGTACCCCAACCCAGGCCCATAGTTGCTGTGAAAGGATCCAAATATTTCACTGATTTGAGCAACACAATTTGAGCAGCACATTTTTTCTTGTAAATATAATAAATTATTGCTGTACAAAATAAACAATTAAAGTGCCTAGTGCTGTACATAATTAACGTGCTAAAATAATTGTGCTGGCAGCACCTAAACTTTAATTTTAGTTCTGTAAGGTCAATGGAAGGGATTTGAGACTATGTGCGAATACCTGTTATAGTCTGGTCCCTCTAGTGGCACATTCCCTCTCAGCTCATCCTCTGACATTACAAAGACTTGGACAATGGAGATAATATTTTCCCTTTCACAATGGCTCCCATGCCTGTGCTCTGGGCTAAGGCTGTATAAGTGTAAGTGGCCCGGGTTTTCCCATCGCTGTCAGACTAGAGGGACCCAGCCCTGGCAAAAAGAAATGACTCCCCCAGGTCGCTTCAAGGCCTTACCTGTCAGCGGTCCAGAGGGATTAGCCATTCACAGCCTCCATATTGTTCTCCAGGCCACAATGAGCTGCAAGGGGCCTGGTCTCTTTGTCATCAGCCCCACAGTGAAGCTCTGCTGGGGCAACAAAAGTGTAACACACCTGCGACTGCGGATTAGAAGTTTTGAAGCCTTTTGCATCTTTTTGTCTTTCTTCTCTGACACATTGCCCCCAGCTCTAATAGCCACATCAAAAGTATTCCTGGTACAGAAAGTGAGTTACTTGGTCACCACCTAAAAAACCCAGTGAGCAAGAAGTAGGGAAGCAATTTTCTTATTTTTGATACTGCCAAATGAATTGAGGTAG
>JAVQJW010367762.1:0-10154 GCA_036025195.1 Hypseleotris klunzingeri
ATATAAATATCTGTCAATAAAACAACATTTAGGTGTCCAATAAGCTGTTTATAGCTAAATGGTCAAATCTGTGTTTTCTTTTTCTTTGTATTATTTACAGTATGCACCTGCTTGATGCTGGATAAGACAACACAAAAAAACATCCACAATGTCCCCAATGCTGACTGTTTTTTTAGTACAGTATGTGCATTATATCATAGATTATTGTGGAAAGATATACTGTAGTTTAGTAGGTAATAAATTATTTTGTGTCATTTTTAAGCTACAAGTCAAAATCCTATGGGGTATTATGGAGTGTAGAGATTGGAATGTAGAATGTGAACCAAAAACAGTGAGCTTTAAAAGAACAATACACACTGGAAGACTTACAACTCAACTTGTCAAACATATAAATCTGACAGTCCTTATCTGACCAGACAAGCACCTGCACTGAGTTCAGAATCTGGAACAGGCCAAAAAATCTGTCTAACATCCAACAAGGACATACAGGATGTGATGAATCAAAACGCAATTGAGGTCGAAATTAAAAACATCCTCTCAAAACAGTAGGAATGGAATCTGTATTCACCAACAATAGACCAATCTGCTGCCAAAAATGCTATTTTTTAAAAAGAATTTTCTAAACAGCTACTGACAGGAAAGAATACACAGATTTCTAGGTAATGACGCGCTTTCCACTGCATTCCTGACAGCATTACCTAGTAATGTAATGTATTTTCATTAGTGTAAAGCATTATGAAATGTTAAGCTGAGTGCTGAGATTCTAAAGTGAGAGAAAATGCACACATCATTTTCACTGATAGCTCTAATCTGCTGTACTTGACAATGATGCTTTCAAGGATGCTAAGAAGGTCAGGGCAAAATCTTCAGGGAGTTTTGGAAGAGGAGGTGGCTTGGCTTGTAATTTGTGTGTATTTATATAAACCACATTTTATACTGTTTTTTCTCCATGTTTAGACTTGGTTTGGTCATAATCTGGTCTATTTTAATCCTGGTTTTGTCCTTGTTTGATCTACCTGGTCCTGCTTTGCATCTGGCCAAGTTTTTACCTAGTTTAGTCCTGGTTTAGTAATGGCTTCGTCTTGGTTTAGACCAATTTAGACCTTGTTTAGCCATTTTTTAGTCCTAATTTAGAATTCTTTAAGCCCTGTGATATACTATGCCCTACTTTTGTTTGACAAAATTTTAAGGGGGAGCTGGATCCATCATAAAATAGGTCTAACATTGCCCAGTCTTCCTAGAAAAGAACCAGCACGGCCCTGAGTTGTTTAAGATTACCACTGCCGATAACACCATGTCCAGCTAAATTCTCTTTGTTTGAGATTTTCCAAAACATCACACATGGTGCATGGGAGGAGGGGGAAATATGCCAGTTTTCAGGTCATGCATCCAATCAATGGGGAGAATGGGAATTGAAGAATGTGAAAGGGTCAGAACCCCAGGGATGGAAATAATCCCCTGGTTGCTACTGGGTATCTGGTGTATAAACACAGAACTGGAAAAACATTAGTCTAAGTCTGAAGGTTTACACTATTGTACCACACTGCGCTTCAAGCTGGCCATTGACAGCACACCTACAGACTGCAAACATAGGTTCATTTATGTGGTAGAGTTTCAACACTAAATCAACCAGAATAGTCACTGGACCCATTTAAATTATTAAATCTCACGCTTCTCGCTGTGCAAAGGTGGTATGGTAAAGTCATCGCTGCAAGAGGTGACAAAGTTCAAACTTAGCATGAGACCAATCTAGAGTTTAAAAACTGGGGAAAGAGCAGCAAGGCATTGTATTCTGTCATTACCACCAACAGTGGAAAAACACATTGCCATCAACCCCAAAGGCAAGCTAAGTGTACATTTGATATTCCCATTTGGCCCAAACTTAAGTTAACTTAGCTAGCGTGATTTTGCCAGGTGGTCCTTGATTCAAAGAGTAAGTGATTGCCACATTTGATTCTAACAGCCATACAATGCATTACGTTTTTGGTAATAGAAATATCTGTTTGGCTGTAACATAGTAGGTTATTTGAGATAGGACTAAAGGCTTTGACGTTACACAGACTTAACCTGTTTCTGGCAGGAAATTTGTGGAAAACCAAAAGGACGTATGCAAATTAAATACCAAGCTAAAGTTTCACTCTTTGCCTAAGTATCTTTTCACAAAGTCTTAAGAGGTCATGCAAATTGGCATGGTCAGTTATTGCCTGTAGAGTAGATTGTGGTGGTACCTCTGGACCACCTTCAGTGCTAAAACAGCCCTGGGCTAATGGGGCTAAAATGTAATACTGGCACTCAGGATTCACGTCTGCACTGAATTAGCTGCTCTACATGAGACATCGAGGGAGCACACGTAGGCTTAAATATGAAACAGAATCAGTGAATGAGATACGTCTACTCAATGCTGTCCATAAAAGGGCCTTTTTTTTCCCTGATTTGTGTGGTTCATATCACACACTTATGTCATTAGAGTCACGAAAGAGGATAACATCTTGTCAGAGACACCCAGTTGCCTTTCCAACACTCAAATACTAGAATAGGAAGACAATTTGTTGGGGCTAGCGGTTTTGGATAGTGGAATACAGATATCATGCAAAAGAACAGGGCCGCCTGAGTCAGGTCCAAGAAAATGATGTTTTAATATAATACAGAACCGTGTATGGAAAGCTAATTTAATGAATGAGCAGACAATTGCAATTCTGCTTTATGTGTGACTTGGACAATCTTGCTCCCATTTTTCCCCGCTCAAAATCTTGATCTCATTATGCTTACTCTGTCCAAATGTCTCTAACAAATGCCAGTGAGTGAGTTCATGCCCTCACGCTGCCAAACAGATCAGAAACAGCCACGGAAACATAATACAATGGAGGTTTCAAATGCCTGCAAAGAATAGAGAAATCAGCATTAGCACTCACCTCTGCGCGCTGTGTCCTGGGCTGGCTAGCGTCCGACTCGATTGCATACACATCCACCAGGTAAAGATCCGAGCCTTGTTCACGATCAAGCTCCGCGGCAGTCTGTATCACTCCAGTATGGCGTCCGACGGTAAAAAGTCGCCCGACCGCTTTCCCGCCACTGCGTACTGCCACGATAAAATACTCCACTTTGGTTGAAGATCCTCTTGGGCTAGAGGCATCCAGGGAAATTACATTGGTGCCTGGTGGCTGGCCTTCTTTGAGAATGGTAATGTATTTAGGTTGAGAAAAAACAGGTCCGTCCAGACCTTGGAGAATGATGGTAAGTTCGGTTCTGGATGTTTTGCGGTCAGCACCGTGGTCCGTAGCGGCTACTGTGAGTGTATACATTAGCCGGGATGGTACTAGCTGGGAGGCAAGGCGGATGTCCCCACTGTATCTATCCATTATAAAAGTGTCTGAATCCCCTTCTACAAGCTCATATTCCACTTCACCATTTTCTCCATCATCCGGATCAAAAGCAGCCACTGTTGTCAGTATAGATCCAATCACTATATTCGGTTCGGCCACAAGGGCATTCTGGGACACAAATGTGGGAATATTATCATTTATATCGGTGACCCATATTGTGACATTTTTCAGGGCAAAACGTCGGAATTCAACTGGAAAGGCTTGGTCAGTGGCTTTTATGGTCAGCTCAAACAAATTGGAGAACTCCCTGTCAATTTCTCTATTAGTGAATATAAGTCCAGTGCTGGGGTCAATAATAAAGTGGTTTCCCCTTGGTACCTGCTGAACAATAGAGTACTCCAGCTCGCCATTGATGTCCGCATCTGTGTCATGGGCTATGATGGTCATGACTGAGGAAGCCATAGGGAGATTTTCAGGGATTGATTTGAAAATATCCCCTGGTGTGAACACAGGAGGGTTGTCATTAAAATCTCTAACATTAATTACAACAGGGATAGATGAGGAGCGTTGTGGTCTGCCATTATCTTTTGCAGTTATATTAAGTTTGTAGAAAGACTGTGTTTCAAAGTCCAATTTTTTAACCAGAAATATGCTTCCTGTGTTGGGGCTGATGCTAAACGTGCCATGGTTGTTTGTGGCTGTGATACTATAAGTTATGTCCGCATTTTGACCTGAATCTGAATCGGTAGCAGTTACAGAAGTCACCAGCTCTCCTATTCGCATGTTTTCTAGTACATCAACAGATAGAGATGATTTTGGAAAAGAGGGGGAGTTGTCATTTTCATCCAGAATGCTAATGCTAAGTAAACAAGATGAAGATAGGGGCATTTCACCTGCATCAACAGCAATTATTTTTAGGGAGTAAGATGAAGTGGTTTCATAGTCCAGCTTTCCAATTAATGTAACTTGTCCAGTGCCGCTATCCATAGTAAATTGCCCCTCCTCATTGCCTTGTGTAATGTGATAATGAACTAGTCCATTTTTGTTTTCATCTACGTCAGATGCAGACACCCGTAGCAGTTGTGTCATGTTTTGCGCGGACTCTGAAATGGAGGCCTGGTAAATGTCTTTGGTGAATTTCGGCGGGTTGTCGTTGATGTCTTGTATGTAAACTTGTACTTTGGCTTGGTCTCTGAGGGGCTTGGGGAGACCCTGGTCTGACGAAATGACCACAAAACTAAAAACAGAGGCGCCTCTTTGTCTCATAAGCAACTCACGATCCAACTGCAAAGTACTAGTCAACTCCCCCGTGATAGCATTCAGTTCAAAGTTTGGCTGCGGAGTTTCAAATGTGTATCTGATCTCACTGTTGGGGCCAAAATCCTTATCCTCGGCAAAAACCTGGCCAACCATTGACCCCCTATTCTGTTCCTCTTCAAAATGAAACACGTAATTTGTGCTGTTAAATAGGGGGCGGTTGTCGTTGACGTCATCCAGAATGATACTGACGTTGACAGTGGCACTAATTGGTTCCACAGCCCGATCGGAAGCAACCACCAATAAATTATACCTGTCCTGTATCTCTCTATCCAGCTCTGCTTTGATATACAATTGTCCATCTGGAAAAATACCGATAACGTCTCTTATATTGCCTCCAGTGATGTCATACATTATCTCCCCGTTCAGACCAGAATCCTTGTCTGTGGCTTCCACTTTGAAAAATCGACTGTTTACCGGCTCTGATTCTAAAATGACAACTTCATACGAGAGCTGATCAAAAACAGGGGAGTTATCATTGACATCATAGACACTGACTATCAGGACCAGACTGGAGGTGTGCTGTGGGACCCCCATATCTGATGCGATTACCTCCACCTCGTAAGAACTGGTGGTGGCCTCAAGCGGCCCCGTCAGTGTGATAAGTCCATGCTTCTCGTGAATATGAAACAGACCTCTCGGATTTTGCTTAAGACTGTAGACCACCATGCCATTCGGGCCTTCATCCGGATCTGAAGCCCTGGCCTGAAATATGACATGACCCGTGCTCCAGTTTTCGACAGCGCTAACATGCTCCACCGCATGAATAAAATGAGGGGCATTATCATTCAAGTCTTTAACTGTGATGTTGACAAAAGCTTCCCCTGTGATGTCCCCACCGCGCGCCACTATTTTAAGCTGATAAAATGCCTGCTCTTCTCTATCTATTTGACTTGACGCTACAATCTGCCCCGCACTATTTACAGTAAAAAGCCCCCGCTGATCGCCAGAAGTAATAAGATATGAAATATTTGTGTTTAAGTCAACAGTTGTGGCTGACACTGTGCCTATGACTGTCCCAGTGCCTACATTTTCAAACATGACAAAACTGTATGCTTTCTGACTGAATATTGGAGGGTTATCCTGCGTATCAATGACTGTAACTGTAACTATAGCCTGGGTTTGTGAGCGCAGCCCATTGCCATCTGTTGCTGATACCTGCAGCTGGTAGGCAGTTTTCTCCTCCCTATCCAGAGGTACAAGCGTGCTAATTTTCCCACTGTTGCTATTGATGCGGAATTTGGAAGTGTCTCCAGCCGTAATTATATATTTAACCGTGCCATTTCGGCCTAAGTCTGGATCTGTGGCTGAAACCGTGGTTACATAAGAACCAGAGGGCTCGTTCTCCTTCACGTTAGCAAAATACTGCACTGGGTAAAAGACTGGCCTATTGTCATTGATATCCCTAAGGGTGATGTTGACTTTCCCAACAGAGTGCAGAGGGGGGCTGCCCGCGTCTGCTGCCTGGATGTGGAGTAAGTATGAGTCTTGATCCTCCCTGTCTAACTCAGCGCCTGTGCTTAATCTCCCTGACACGGCATCCAGGCGAAAAAGCTCCTGGACACTGACTGGAGTCTCTGCCTCAAATGAGAACCGGACCGTCCCATTGGCCCCGAGATCGTCATCTGAAGCTGACAACACCAGCAGCTCAGTCCCGGTCGGCGCATGCTCCACAACAGAAACGTGATACGTGCTCTGTGTAAATGTGGGCACTTGGTCGTTCACGTCAGTTATGTTTACTATCAGTTTTGTGTATGAAATCTTAGGCTGCAGCCCCTGGTCTTTGGCACTAATGTTGAGCACAATCTCAGATGCGATTTCCCTATCTAGCAAAGCTGCGCTAGTAACCAGACCACTGTTTTCACTGATGGAAAACCAGCCCAAAGCATTTCCAGACACTAGGGAGTAGCGGAGGTTGGCATTTTGCCCAGAGTCCCCATCTGTTGCTGAGACCCCTTTAATGTAGCTGCCTTTTGGAATGTCTTCACTGATATCTACTCTGTACTCTGCCTCCTGGAATATTGGCGGGTGATCATTGATATCATTCACAAAAATAATCAGACTGGCGAAGGAGGATCTGGCCATAGGTTTCCCATTATCTGACACTGATACCGTTAAGTTATATGAGGATATTCTCTCTCTATCCAATACACTGGCCACTTTGATCAAACTTAGATTAGGCACTGGAGACGTGTGTACTTCAAAGTGTCTCTGCTCATTCCCTCCTAAGATTGAGACAGATATGTTACCGTTTGCAGTGGGGGAATCAGAATCTGAAACCGTCAACAGAGCAACCACTGTGCCAATTTGTGCGTTTTCATCAACCGAGGCAAATTTGGAAGTAGTTGGAAAGTAGCGGAACTTCACTACTGGGTCATTATCGTTCACATCTAGAAGTTTGATTGTGGCTTCTGTCCTGCCTGATAGAGCTGGCACACCATTATCTACTGCATGGATAGTTAGAGAATACTCACGCTTACTTTCATAATCCAACCCCTCTTTGATCACAATAGTACCTGCTTTAGGGTCAATTTGAAAAGGCGTCCCCTCATCTAAAAAATACCTTACTTCTGAATTAACCCCTTCATCCTGGTCTGTGGCTGTAATCTGCAAAATACTTGACCCTACCGCTGCATCCTCAAACACACTCGTCTCATAATGCTCTCGCTCAAAGGCGGGCGGGTTGTCATTTATGTCTTGTATGGTGACGTTTACTTGCAGGTAGCCGAACTTTTTGGGCTCCCCCTTGTCCTCCACTTCAATGAGGAGCTGATAGAAAGGAGTCACCTCTCTGTCCAGACCCCCAGTTGAAACGAGGTGCAAGAATGCCCCCTCTCCACTGGGATTGACAGTTATATCCAGCCGGAATTTCCTCTGCTCGTTGCCTTTAATTATTCTGTACGTAGTGTGATCCACGCCGTTGCTCCCTATGTCTGAGTCAGTGGCGGTGTCCAGAATGACTTGTCTCCCACTACTGGCGTCCTCCTTGAAAGACACCACGATAGACGCGTCCGGGAAAACGGGAGAGTTGTCATTGATGTCCAGTACTACTATCCTGACCTCCGTGGGGTACGTCGGCTGGCTGGACAGCACCACTACGTTGATGACATCACTTTGTAAGCGCTCCCTGTCAATCACCGAAGACGTGTAAATAACCCCGGTAGTCCCGTTAATGGCAAAAAGTTTATGGTTCTCGCTAAAGCGGTACGTAAAGCTGGGTCGAGTCTCTATCGTGCCCACGTACGTACCCACGGGCTGCTCCTCCAGCACCTGAAACTCTTGTCGGACTTGGCTGGATGCGGAGTATTGTGATAAAGTCCATAAGACGAGGAGAACCAAGTGGAATCGGCCTAAGCCCCTACCTGCGTGCGCCATGGTCAGCCTCTCAGACACAGTCCATGCCGATGATGCATCAACTTTACGCGCGTCACTTCAGCATTGTACTCCGGTGTGCGTGCGTAAAAAAGTCAATGAGAAAGTTAACAAAAGTGTCCAAAAGTACTCCACAAGTGTTTGTTATCCCCTTAAAACGCGGGGCAATTCAGGAAAGTGTCATTGCAGCTACTCTTTTAACATCTCCAATGGAAAATCCGGTAAAACGCCACACAAAAGTCCCCAGCTTAACGGAAAGAGAGAGAAAAGGTTGAAGCAAAGTTCTTATTTGTCGTATAAGCTACAAAGTGCTGAAGCGATCCACGCACCGTGCCGTAGAAATAACGGTGCAGAGGCTTCAGTCATATTGTGCTCAGGAGTCCCAGTAAGTTAGGACAAAGCTGGAGTTAGTCGAACACCCTCCCCATCGCTCATCTCATTGGACGGCTGTTACGCTTGTGCCCGCCCTCACGCCGCCTCACTTCAGCCCAGCGCGGCTTCCCATGTGCGCGGAGCAGAGACAACACTGGAGGAGCACGTCAATCAAACAGACAGGTACCGCTACTCGCGCTGCTGCTCTTTTAATGTGGGGTCAAAGGGACAACAAGAGAGACAAGACGGTGAACCAAAACATTGGGCTGGAGAGGAGGGGGGTGTTAAGAAAGAAACATGCGGAAAATATAGGCTATAGACATATCAAATCGAAATTCAAGCTCTTTATCATCACCTTTCATTTAGGTAGGATAACATGTGCTCTCATTATGCAAATTGTTGACAAATAGGCAATGTGCTATACTATACTGAATTCCGCAATAGTAACAGATTTTAAAACATGGGCTATAGTTGGTTATATTTTTTAACTCTTAATCCAAACCTTACCGTTTCTTACAGACCTATTACATTATGATATTTGATAGGCCTATAACGTAGCCTACTTTAAAACTAATAGCCTAGATTCAACTCTTTTTTTAATCTACAAATTATATGATGTAAAGAAATATATGTCGTAAAATAGAAACTAATGACTGCTAAATGTAGTTTAACTTATTTAGATCTTACTTTTAAGTAAATACTTATTTATAGCCTATCTATACTGCCTGTAATCATAGCTTGGGACAACTTATCTTAAAAGCATGGTTAAGTGGCTCCATCTAGAGGTCTAAGAATGAATCGCAGACACTTGTTGCCTGCTGCCATGCCCTGTCTAACTGCAGGCATTTGGCATCAGAGAAATATTTTTGCAGAATGTAATATTACATATTACAAACAGAACCCTTAAAAAGAGTAGTTCCATTAATGGCTTAGCGTTGCCCTTAGGCAACAAACCATTTTTTACACTCACAGATAAATTTTGTCCTTCAAAAAGGGGCATTTTTTTGTTTTTATGATAAAAAACCTCTTAGAGCAAAAACACATTTTTTTAATGGATGTGATGTGTGATGAGCAGTGATAGTAAAACATAATTATTGGTTATTAATCAGGGACAGGTTAAACATAAACTGCACCAACAATCCAAGAGTTAATTATTAGAATTATTAATTATAATAACTTTGACCTGGTTATAGGATTAGACACTGCTGCTTGAATAGTTTTGATTATTTGTGTGACTTTTTTACTTAAGTTCACATTCTGTTTCTACCCACCTCTGTCTGTCCTGTAAACATTTGAACTCAAAATCCCTTTACCTTTAAGAGACATGTTTGTCCAGCTCTGTTCTTTGATAATATGTGTGTTCCGATGTTAAGTGGGACATGAGCACACTGCTGTAATTGAATAAAGAGGTGATCTCTCTCTACACAGTCTCACATTCATTCAGCTCTATGGAGAAGCAGACAGCATCAAAGTAGATTACTTTCTCTCAGGAGACGTTGAGCTAACTAGATTACTGTGGCTAAGCCTACAGCTCCCCAGATGCTTTCATGTAAATATTAACTTGTTGTCATGTTGCAGTTAATTCCCCATGTGAGATGCAGTGTTCAGTGGATGTCACCCTATTAGAGTCACAGGTAAAACACATGCAAAGACAGCACCCAGATGAAAGATACTAACTAAACACTGTGTACTGAATTAAGTGAACATGTGCTTGTGGTGATAAATCCCATAACATACAGTATAACATGACACAAAATATGAATCAGTTAA
>JAVQJW010368217.1:0-11320 GCA_036025195.1 Hypseleotris klunzingeri
TTGTTTGTGTCAAATACTACACTTCATTTTCTAATGAATGTATAAGTGTGTATAATAAAGTATTTTTTACTGTGTTTATTTTAACATTTGATTTTTTTAACCACTGAATATCTGATTACACATTTTTGTGTATTCTAAAAATTGTATTCACATACAAGCTACTTTCAGATGTGGCTTTCATGTACTGCTACCCCCTAAACCTGGCCAAGACATTGTTTTTTAATCATACAGTGGCAAAGAAAGCTCTAGTGCAGAAAATGTAGGCCTATTGCTATACAACTGTCCACTTGAAGAAAGATGGGGGGAGATTAGAACTTGAACATATGGCAAGTACTATTTAGATTTTTACCATTAGGCCACTGTTACAATATATTTAATGTGTTATGAATTAATATAATAGCCTATATCTAAAAATTGTTTCTGAATTATTGGCCACTATTTGAATTAACATGAGCAAAAATTATTTCAATGTTTATTACATCTGATTTAATATTTTGTATCACACCCGAGTGAGAACAAATGGGAAATTGCTCAACCATTATTTTCTGATGTGCAAGAGTATAAAAATGAGGTTGCACAGGTACCAAACTGTCACAATGGTTAATACCAAAGAACAGAGTTTATGTGCCCCAAAAGAAGGAGCTTCGCCAAATCTAAAGTGGCTATAATAAAATGGCAAAACCTTATTCACCAATACCCACTATCCAGACAATACAAAACTCAAGTCATCTGGAAGTGTTTTGAATAGGGCTGGAAAAGAATCTGTCTTTCATGACTCTTTTGGAAACAAATAACAAGAGGTGTGTTTGGTGCACGCAAAGTGGTAACCACATGTAAAAACCTTGAATGAATGAAATGAACTGAAATAAATGAACATGTCTGGAAGCATGACCTGTGGTCAGATTTCTCCAGCAGGATGATGATCCAAAACATCAAAATCAACACTAAACCAATAAAGCTCGGCTTTAGTTTCCACCTAGAAAACATATGAGGTCAACTGAAGAAGAGACTAGTTTTAGTATTGAAATATTGAAATCTTTTGCTTTCAATTAGAGCACAGTAATTTTGTAAATATTGAGTGCAATTTCAAAACAATAAATCATAAAAAAAAATCAAAGCTTCCTTTGATTGTATTTATTAAGGATGACCCAAATTGTGTCAGACACTGAAATATGCAGTGCCCTCCAGAATGATTGCCTTCAATATATACAAAGTAAATTCAGCTTACAAGTAAAATAAGAAAAATGTCATGTAGTCCTACAGACATTGTTGAGGAATTCACAAGGGATGCACTGATATTGATATTGGATATTGGATATTGGATATTGGATATTATATATTGATATTGGATATTGCAGCCAATCCAGGCCGCACAGATGGTGGATCGGTGGATTGGTGGATGTGAATGAGGCTGATCCTGGAGCTGATCAAACTTTAGTAATAATTACACTGTATATGACTTCTAATAATTCAAAGTCAATGCAAATAAGCATTCAACATGTTTTTATTGGGTACTGGCTGATCCAATAAGCCCGGGGAGCTTCAACAAATGCTAATTCACTGCATTGTTGTTGTTTTTTAGATGGAATGCAGAAGCCAGATTATGGTACCACATGGAGAACATGCAAATCTGAGGATCACACAAATCTGTTGTGCGGTAGGTGCCATTCTACAAAAAACAGGACACTTAAGACCTGATAACAAAAAGATCATAAGAAGGGGTTCACTATAAATTGCTTGATTTGTCTTGTATTAAAACTTTAAGTATTGAATATTATATAGTTTACTGCTAAAAAGAGTTGTGTGCTAATTTATGGGATAAATATTTTAAGTAATGCTCATCCACAGCTAAGTGTACCCATCACATAATGACAACCTTTCATTTTATTTTTTATATACAGTACTTTGTGATTTATGCTTGCAAAAGCTACTGGCCATGGCTCACTTTGTGATTGCCTGCTTACTGAGCTCTGACACTTTTATAGCCCTCCTAATACCATTACAAAGTATTACTTCTACAGCGGGGCTCTCGCCTTTCCTGTTGAATCAGATACAAAAAATGCTGCGGTGATCACGTCAGGCAGAGATGTGGAAATCAGCTTCTTTTGATCATCATATTTTAAGTATGATTGAATGCTAGTCAAATATTACAAACAATGTAACACATTTTTGTTTTTTATGTCAATTTTTCATTAAGAGGAAGGATATCTGACTAGTTATGAATTGTAAATAACAAATCAAACAACAGGAATAACAACAACAAAAACTAGTTTTAAGACATTTGTATTCACTCAATGCTTGGTCAATAAGGCTCTGTCCATCTCAAAACCTTGAAAGCTTAAATCTTAAAATCCCCACAAAGGTAGTGCCTGAACCATTATGTATTTGCTGCAAAAAAATCCAACACTTCAATGCAAATCACTGAAACTCTCATAAAGCGGTATTTACAAATAAAATATGCTATATGACCTTACTATGTAAACTGACAGTACATAACAATACCACTTGTGATAAGACAACCTACATTATCGTAATTTTGTAACCTATTTTTCAAACTGGAATTTATACTGAACAGAAAATCGCTCTAAAATCATAGCAATGCCAGTGAATAACAAATTCTTAATACCAAGCTGTCTCCAGTGGCCTGTATTTAACATGTCATTTTCCTGCTCACTTGTGGAAAGGGACCTGGGCAGCTCAGCTCTGCTGTATAACACCCCTATAACATGATTAACTCTGCTGGGAGGAAACAGTGAGCAAACAGCTTCATTGCGGAACAGCATTTTAGTGAATATATGAAGGTAAATTATTTTTTAAATGTATTTGTCGTATAGTTTTGTACAGTGTCTATCTATGCAAGTGTCTATCTATGCAGAATTAAAAAAGAACACTGTATTAATACCCTTGCAATTGAAATCACACCGTAGGTCAATAACACTGGCTTGTGAGTGAAGTTATTCAGTCTGTCAACATTTCTCAAGTGCTGAGGTCAGAATTTGAATAAGATTTTAGGAAATGTCATAAGACAATTAATAAAACAAACGAACATGGTGTGGATCTGGATCACTTCTTGGGAATTTTTCACTTATTCTTATATTTTGAGATCTGGGGTGTCTTTGTGTTGCTGTTTTGCTATTTTTGCATATTTGTTTTTTGAATCATTTTAGCATTTGAGTAATTGAGCAAATACTACAATAACCCAATGACTGTCATTCTGCAACAAAGAAAGTATGTAATGAGCAGACACTTTTTATTAATGACACACAAAGCATGAACAAGTCTCCTCATCATTGGTAAGTATGGCTTTTTTGGTTTGGTATAAATGTAATTGCTGTAATTCGCTCCAAAGAATTCAGTTTGATCTTATGGTCAGGACAAAAGATAGGTAGATGGTTTCAGCTAAATAAAAACAAACATTATGAACAATAGAAATGTTAAATAAAGTTTGGCAAAGGTTGGGAAATTAGACTATGGGGGTCTAAATAAACAAATGGGTCTTAATAAACAAAGCCTTTTATGAATATACAAGGGGTCATAAAAGCATTTTATATGTTTATATTTCATTTTTAATTCTATATTTAAATAATAATAATAATTGTTGTAATAATAGTGTCTGAAGCAATAGTGTAACGTTTTGTTTAAATGCAACAAAACTGTAGCCTCTGTCCCCTACCATGTTAAATGCAGCCTTTCATTATATTGTTCCGTTACATGTTTTTCCTTTCATTCCATCGATCACAGGGAAAGTACTGTTGACTTTTTCCAAGTGTCAGACATCTGCCTTCTCTTGCGTGGTTAAGAGAAAACTTCACAATTTTCCTTGATCAGTGGCTGGATGCAAAAAACTAAATCCATCCAGTGAGTGGTTTGTAGGCTGTGTTTTATGCTCAGGTCTTTTCAGCAGAACTATATTTTGTATTTTCAATAGATGTGATGTGTCTATTAATACAGGATGCTGATGCAAACTATATTTTCAGTGGGCTATACGTGTATGTTCTGCATAAAATATTTTAGCAAATCTTATAGGGAACCCCTTTTTTTTTAATTTACAACTTCAATTTGGAGCCTTGTGGCACTGGCCTTTGATAGCAAAACTGACAGCTCAAGAATGGAAAAATATCAGAATTAGTTGCACCAAGTTCCTTTCCTTCCATCAACCTAGGCATAACAACTCAAAATTAACCTGTCAAAATCAAGCATATCTTCATCATGAACTGGTCTGTTCATGTCAGTCTCTGTAATTTTACTTTTATTTTAAGAGACACAAATTACATCAAAATAATTAACCTGCAGCACTATAAGGCAATAACAGACACATTATACTTAATCATACTTCATTTTTTATGACCTGCCTTGGCATTAAAATCATCTTACTGCCCAAAAATAAACTTTGTGCTGTTTTCATTTTTTTAGTGCTACAGGCAACTCTACATGTCTCCATTTTATGACAGCCGTGACTTGCTTGAAATATGGCCACCACTAACTTATGGCATTATAGTGCAATAAGAACAGCTCTGAGCATATGATTTTTTGTCTTTAAATAAAAATAAATTATCAAGTCGAATTAAACATGAATAACCTACTTTCCATTTAGTAAACGCGACTGATTTTTGTTGTGCTATAATAATGTGACAGTGGAAAGGCTTTTTCGTTTTTAATCTCGTGTTCGTCTGGAAATGTGAGATTGTTTTCTTTTGTCACTTCAGAATTGTTATTTTTACGCAAGTAGCATGGACTCAAAATATTTCACGTGGTCCGGTGTTATTTACCTGCAGTATAGAGGCTCAAAGAGATCACTTAACTTTTTGCAAAAGCCATGTATATCCTTATGTAATCCTATCGATGTTGATTAAGGATGAGAGCAGACTTCATTTTTACTAAACTAAACTAGTAACTACTTTATTTTCTTGTTATCGCGATGGTGCGAGAAGCAGTAGTTTCTGTAGCCTACTGTCACACAGGAATAAACTGCGCTCGCATCTGCATCTTGGGATCTCCATGTTATCTAAATTGGCGATGTATGTGGTATTTTTGCGTGGCAGTTTTTCGTTTGATGCACATAGTACATTTCCCTGTTAAAAACGTACAAACCTAAGACTTTTCTGATAAAATAGGCTACACAACACCAATTGTTTTAAATTTATATAAAATGGCCTATTACTGCGCTTTTTGTACAAATGGTCTATTTCGAAATTTGCATATAGCTATTAAAAATTCTGGTAAAAACGAATCTTGACTTGTTTTTTTCTAAAAACAATCAAATTTACCGAATTAATGACAAAATGCATTGAAAGGCCACTTTTGGACACAGCATACGCCCATGGAGTGTCCATTAACTGCATGTTTGAGAGCGTGGAATATGTCAGTTAAGGTTTTTTGTTGCCTCCTGTGTTACATTTGATATTTTCCGGTCATTTTAAGTAGCCTGTAGCCTAACGTCCATTTTCGAAACAACGTTATGCAGAAAACTACTGTTGTGCTTTACGAGCGAGGGGAGAGACGCGGGGTGGGTGGGTGTCTGAGTGGGATGCCCCCCACCCCTAGTGCATCAGGTCTGTCTGAGCTTAGAGACACTGACTTTGAACTTGAACTTCCTCTTTATATTATTGTTATATACCATCCATAGCTTTGATAGCCTAAATAGGCTATAGGACTGAGTTCGTCGCAACCCAATTCTGACTATAGTTCATCGCTTTGGCGCAATCTGTTTTGGGTGGGAATAAACTGGGAACATGAGAGTGGTTATTAAAAATAATAATAAAATGCACACAGATATTGCTATTTCAACTGGAGACAATTGATAAGGGACAGAAACACGAAACTGGTGTCTGGTTGATTTTAAAAAAAATGTATTTAGAAAATGTAGGCCCACGCTCTATTACACTTTAGATTGCATTTTAGAGGCATTTTAGAGGCATTATTATTTTCAGAGTCAAACAACAAATTGAAAAGCACTTTATGGACTGCGTGGTATATATTCAGGTGGTGTGATTGATACAGTGAGTAGTGAAATAACTTTTTGAGACTAGAGTTGCTTTTGTAATGCTAATCTTAACTTGATGTGTTTTTAAATGCTTTTTACGCACGAAATATGTCTACACAGTGCTGATGTTGAAAATGCTTTTCTGTCTTGAGCTCTTTAGTACAACTTTCTGAATTGTAATTCGACATTGCACGAATCATGTCTTTACTGAGACATCATAGTAAACTTGATCAAACTGGATGAATCAACCAAGCCAGAAGAAATGTGCCTTAAGAAGTAATTGCCGGTGTGTTTGGCTAATTTAAGTTATTATAGTATAGTGATGGTAATGTGAAGTGTTGGCGTTGTACGTGTTCTCAACACAAAATCTACATCTCTAAAACAACACACAACTTAACCGTAGCCTACATTTGCGTCATAAGCTGCGTAATGGTTGTTTTCGCAGCAGACATGATCAAGTTGAGCGGACAGGTGCATTTCAACAATCCTCATGCATGCTACTGCTTAGCCTACACTGTTTTTGTTGGTTTGATTTTGCCTGGATAAGAAAATTGTCATTCTAGTCGCTTCCTGCTGGTGGGCTTTTATTTATTGGTTTTGAGTAAAGCTACGTATGTAATTTTTAAGTAGGCCTATAGCCTATTTCTTGAGCTAAACGTCATATTCCTGATTTAATCTTTCATCTTTTTCGAAAAGCAGTGGACACATGCATGCTCATATTGACATGTCACCAGTACATTATGGGAGTACTTGGTAATTACTTATTAATGTAGAATTAGAACATGTAAACTGGTTTCAAATTCCTCGGCCTTTTGCGCTTTATGTTACACATCCAAATCATAATGTCTAAATGATTTTGGGGCTCAATTCATCTGGCTAGTTTAATCTGGACACGACAAAAGTGTTCACATAGTAATTCCACAAGCTTTTTCCCTTTTAAACTCCTATTAGGTTGCGTCTGTGCGTCATATCATCCACCGTAAAAAACAAAATGAATGAAAGAAATGCAGCGACATTGTGCATTCTTTCGTTTTGACGATGGTGAACAATGGTGTGTCTTTTGTTTTGGTGTCTGGGCGAATGGACCACCTCTTAACTTGAACTTGGACTTTCAAAGGGTGTACGTCTTAGAGTTTATTAATTTTGTTTTGTGTGCTATGTGCTAACACTGGACCTGGGCCAGGAAAATTGGGCTACTAAATTAATGGAGGCCTACTGGATTTTGAGGATCAAGAATATGTTTAGAAATTTCAGGTTTCTTATTGCTTTATGTTATAGGTTATTTTTAGCCTACCCAAATTAAGATTTGAACGCTTGAGTCAACTACAAAATATATATATATATTTCTTAGCTATCGCCAACCAGCAGACTGTGTAGTTATGCGCAAAATAAACGGTTCGGGTTTAAAATGTAAATCCACTACGTACCTGTGTAGCCTGTGGTTGTCTTCTTGTTAATTATCACCTTTGAAGTTTCTCCGTGGACGTTTAAACTATAACGGAATATAATGTTTACTGTGTTTTACTACAGTATACAATTTAGAAATTGATATCTAGGCTATTGGTGGCATTGGATAGCCTATTTACTGTGATCTAAATCTGCAGAACTAGGTATGGTTTTACAGATAGACGCTGTCGGTGTTCTGATAACGTGCCCTTTGTCTTTTGGGCATAGCTCCGCCTGGCCAGCTCCAGTCTGTGGTTAAACCACTCTTGTCTTCGTCTACAAATTGAATGATGTAGAATCACCGTAATAACTGTGGTGCAATCCCAACTAAAAGAGAATAGTTTTACGCACGGCTCAGTTTTACGCATTGGCCAAACAGATCCCTCACCAGCACAAGCAGAAATCTGTCTAACTGAACATAATGCACTGCAGTGACTTCTAGAAGTACAGTGCTGCCCTACATTCATGTCAATATTTAGAGTTGTTTTTAAACAATATCTCGCACTATGATGTGATTTTGCAAATATTTCACCAACTTGTTTATTTTTGTTATCTGCTTTTAACGTCCTGTGGTAAGTTTAGTTTTACCCATGTCACGTCTGCTCATTCTGCAGTTATGAACTTCCATCAAACTGTTGTGCGCACTACTCCGTCCTTGTAATAATGTGACTAGTGTTTTATCATTTATTATGGCAGACACGCTGTTTGTACAATTTCGTTGTAATATTAGTACTGTCGGTGAGGTGAGTCAGTTAATTCACCTTCATTTTTAGTTTTTCTCTGCTCAGTGCACTTTCACATACGCCGGCACATATCTACTGTATTGCAGATATTTAGATATGGATAATCTTGCTCACTCAGCACCAATGATGTTCTTGTTAAATGTAATATATCCAATTATTATATAGGCCTACATTCAATATTTAATAAGTTTAATAAGTATTATTACCCAGCTATCTAAAACGTGAACCTGTCTTTGACGAATTACGTTGATCTTCGAGCCATTTATACCTTAATATAATAATTTATTATACAATGGCTTATAGGAGAAATTGAGCAATTATCTAACCACATTGTTGTCAAACTTCCGTGTTAAGGAAACTATCAGCTGAGGTTGGTTATAATATGATGTGATCCTAAAGCAAATCCCGAAGCTTGCTGTAAACTCGTTAAGTTAAACGCAGTCTGGTTTCAGCATGGCGCACACTACCTGCAGCTGTCAATTTCTGGACCGCAACGCCTGCTTCAACACCGTTGCTCAGGAATTTCCATGACTTTCACTACAGGTGAGAATAGTTTACTGTGCTACTCTTTTGTGCAGATTTAGCAAGAGAAGAATAACAAAAGCTTACTTCCAAAATTTGACTAAAATTGGACCGTCACTAAAACTTATTGGAAATAAAAAAAAACCTGATGCTAACTGCTATATTTATATGTACAATTTTTTCAACGTATTATATTTATATGGTTGAAATGTGTGCCGGAGATCTTGTGACTAAAGTGTGTTAGTTCTGAGGCTCTCGCGCTGCAGGTAGACTGCAGTTTGTTTGGGGATGGATGCTCTCCCCTCCCCCACAGTCTTCTGCTTTACGGACACACTGTCTGTCTGACGGCCTGTCTGAAAGAACATAATGTCTGGTTGTCATGATATTTACAACAACATATCATGGCTACACGTCAAGTCTTATTTCTAAGAAGTTTTTCAATGTGTCAATTTTAGGACTAAAATGTGTACTTTGCGAATCCCCTGCTTTTTTTGCACTAGGATAAGGTGCCGTGGTGGAAACTGATTTGAGTTGCTTTTCTTTCTCGTTAGCTTTTATGTCATAGTCATTTATACCATCTATCATTACAACTCAGACCTTTGTAACTCGTAGTTTTTTAGGGAGGATTAATTGCCCAAACTTTTTTTTATCCGCTGTTTAGCAGGTTATTGGTATATGTTATGTATTACTCAAATATACACATCAGAGGTCCACCAGATGAATTCCAAGGACAATAAAATAAGTTGACTTGGGTGCAATTTGAACGGTAAGTATAGCGCGTAGGATAATTGTGGACTGAAAAAAACAACACTTTTCTTATTACAATATAAGATTATTAATGAATTTCTCTAAAGTTAATACGTCGCGGAGGATTTCTATAGGATGCTAAAATTGTTTAATCTTACCTTGCATTTAATTAACAAAAATGTCAGAATATATAATATTATTATTATAGCCTGTAATATTATGCAATAGGGGAATTATTTTCAGGTCTACATAAACATAAAGATATTATTACTTAAGCTATGTAAAACTTATAGGCTACTCGGGATTTCTCGGAACGCACCTTTTCCGCGTCTATTTTTTGACAAGACATCTTATTAGAATATGTCATCATATTTAATTAGTAATTGAGGAACAGAAGTAACAAAAAATATAGTTTTTTATTTTTATTGTTGGCAAATAGTTGAATATAGCCTACCTTAGTTTTCAGTAGGTTGATTAATTCTTTTTTGAGTACAATCAGCCTACTGCATTATGCCATCTGTGTCGCCATGAGTCTCCTTTAGTCAAACATAGACAAGTTTTTTATTATAGTAATAGTATAATAGTCTAAAAAAAAATCCCCACAATATTATTTTGGACAATACAATAATATTTAGGCTACAAAAAAAGATATACATTTCCAGTTCGGTCAACATATCAGCATTTGTTTATAAAAGTACAATTTCCCTCGCTGCACAAAAACTCAAAATTCCAGTTGTTCAAAAAGACACACAATTTGGACTTCTGTTCTTTTAACAAACAGCACATATTTTAGAGTAGGGGTCTCAAAATAACAGCTAGTTTGCATGCATACACTAGTGTGAAGTTCATTCTTGTCTGTCTAGACTCTGATTACGACCCTGTTTGTCTGCGTTTTTTACCTTGACCTTGGACTTCCGTGCAGCTGCCGTTTGGATGAGCCTTTAGTTGTAGTTTCCTCGAGACAAAAGAAGTATGGTGTCTTGGCAAAGAAGGAAAAGGGTTAAACTTCCTTAGACTTGAAAACACACGTCGTTTGCCTGATCATTCCCAAGCAACTCAGAAGCGAAAAATGTTGATAACCAACACTGTTCGTGGGGCAGTTTGTTGCCTGCTTTATGGGTGACTCATGACACAGGCATTGCAAAAGGCCTATTTTATAGATTGCTTTAAGGTCTAATTCTTGTGCAAAAAAAACTAAAATACAAAATGTGTTTTAATTGCAGACGTTTTAAATAAATTAAAGGAAATATTGAACTATTTTGATTGATTTAATTATATTGTTGGTTGATAATATAAACATAATCCTAAATTTAACTTGAGTTAGACAACAGAAAATGACATGTGTTGCGATCAGTTGCTGGCTCATGAGAAACTTTGTTAGGTTTCCTGTGAAAAACGCATCCGCTCAAAGCAGGAGGTCAAAGTCTCTTGTTCTTATAGTCTCACTCTATTAGTAATAGATTTACTAATAGGGTCTTAACTTGGAGTGCAACATATTTTGGATTAAACCCACTGCTTTTGCACTAAATATGAATAAGGATGAGAGCTTCAAACTAAAAATCAATATCAGCCTCTAGTATTATTTTTTACCTCAGCGCGAGCTGTTAACCTCGCCGTATTGTAAATACTGACACTAACTTTTCAAAATTCTCCCACTACACACATTCTGTACGCGCCTCGTTTTCCTTTATTACATAAAATATTAAAACTACAACATAGTCATTGTTTTGTAAATAAATAAGTAGCCTACACTTACAACCAACCTTTTTCTCACGACCTAAATGACTCGTGAATCATTGTGGCTTGGTAATGTATGACGTATTTTTTAATCTAAATGCGCTCTTCAGGCAGAAAAAGTCAATAAGTGTGCACGCTTTGC
>JAVQJW010368227.1:0-10196 GCA_036025195.1 Hypseleotris klunzingeri
TCATCCGGAGGTCACAAGTGACTGTGTTGGTATAATTACTCGAACTGCGCATGCGCGAAGGGAACATTCCAGTGCTTAAAGCACCGCCTCTGGCGGTCAGAAAGGATGAAATAGAACCAGGATTTTTGGGGTATGGGTTGCTGACACAAATACTGCAGTTACAAAGTTGCACGATAGCCATAAAACATTATAATAAAAAAACAGAAAAAACACAGCTTTTATCTAAAGATGAATGTATAACTTTATATGAAATACTAGATATTTTTTTCATTGGCAAGAACTGTACCATTTGATTGTATTTTATTACGGTAGTCTAGATGACAGCTTTACTCTTTGTGAGGTGACCTAATTCTATGCATTACTTTACTTTATGCACTTACATTCAACCAACTGTGAAGAAGACCTGAGATGAACCAGCTGCTAAATCGCCCTACCTCGGCAGTATGGTATAAGATCTGCTTAAAATACTGCAGCTCTCTTTTTAGTACCACAATAAAGTGAATTTTAATGTTAGTCTGACAGTCCGTAAGCAGTAGAATAAACTGTATGCCTTAGAACTAAAGGTCACCCATTTAATAGGGGTGCTGTCTTTTTAGAAAATCCATTCTTGATCATATGTGGTGGGGAAAATGCTTCTGCTTAAGTTTGCTCCCTCCCTAAATAAATCATGCATTCATTTTCTGCAATTTTATACCAGCAACTACGGGCCTAAGGTGGGGTAAACCTGGCCAATGGATGGATAGTCACACTGCTTACATAGAGAGGTAAACAGACAGGCAACCACTAGGAGCAATTTAGATTTGACCAAGTATCCTAACACCTGCATGTCTTTTGACAGTGGAGGAACCCCGATAACCCACACTAACATATGAATAACATGAAGACTCAGAATGAGAATCAAACTCACAGGCACTAAACACAATGCCATTATGCACTCCTAGCAATATTAATGTTATTATTCTCAACTCTACATTAAATATCATAACAATGACAGCGACATGTATCTCTCCAGGGCCACGAGGTCCTGACTAATATGTAACAGTTGTAAGCCTGGTCTAATAGCCCCACTGTAAAACCATGTTCATTACTTCAACTGCTCTAATAAGAAGTGCTGCGTTAATCAGTCTCCACTGTGTGCGATGGCAGGGCACCATTTGAATGCTAAGAGGTCTTTATTAGAGACGCAAGACAGACCTCAGCCCGTCTGATTGACTGTCTGGCTGCTTGTCGAGGAAAGAGGAGGGAGGTGACAGCACTTCATGTGGGCTGGGATGTGTGTTCTTCTGACTATAGCCAGACAAGTGATGAGACAAGAAGTCACTTAGGCTTCAAGACAACGACTAAAAAAGAGTGAGTGTAAAGTAAAAAAAAAAAAAAAGTTTGAAAAAAAAGAAAAAATCTAAACTGGGGCGTGGGTGTTTCTGTGTGTAAATATTGGATAAAAAATGACCAAGGTTGAGAAGAGACATTAAGAATTTAAAAGGGACAAGTGGCAAATCAGAGATTGGCGTAACTGAGTCATGCTCGGAGCAGGATCTGCTCTATCTGTGAGGTGTCTATTAAAAATTGACAGAGACAGTCTTTTTCCAAGGTCCTGGCTGGGGCAAGATAAAGTTTCAGTGGAGAGAGAAGACTAGAAATGGCTACCAGTACAGAATACAGCTTATTTAAGAATTTCTAACATGCCGCAAAAGCACCACACACGGCGAAAGAAAGAGCCATTGTAAACTTTTCCATTACGCTCATCCATTTGCTATTGTGTGCATCCTCATAGTACATTGTCCTTTCTTGTGCTCTCAAAATACAAGATTCTCTACTCTGTTTGTTCTCTCCTCAGTAACATTATTTTTTTCCCCCGAGAACATGATGCTATGACCCCAAAAATAGGGCTGGATTTTGTTGGGTGGGGTCCCAAACAACTCAGTCTTACCTGTAGTTGCCCAAATGGTGCTTTTCATGTTCGTCTCTGGATATCTGTTTGCGAACCTGTGCCAGCCTCTCTTTCTGCACATAATGAAAAAACACATAATAAAATGCAGTGTCAGTGAATGCACAGAATGATATATTTTTTGTATAGTGCTATTTCTGATGTTGCATTCAAAAATGAGGTAGTTCCTTTTTCTAATATAGTGCTTGTGCTCCATCTTCTCCTACTCTCACTGATTACAGCCATGAATGATCAAAAGGCTAATCAAAGTGGGTGGGAGGTGAAGTACTATAGCAGCTACTTGTAGTCTCACATAAGAATAAATTCAAATTTCTACAATCAAAGAAAAATGCATTGAATGTCGGGAAGAAGAAGCCCTCTCCCTTTTTTGTGCTCTCTATTTTTTCTTATATGTAATGGTTAACAATAGACACTCACTGGGCACTTTATTATCTACAACTGTTTAAATCTACTAGCTCTGAGACATGTTCATGACATGACAAACCCTGAAGTTAAAGCTAGGCTGACCGTGTTCCTAATAAAGTGGCCATTTACAACTGTGTTTTGAGTCTCACCAGCTCTTCTCTTCTTCGCTCCAGTGTGTGCCGTTGCTTCTCCCAGTCGGAAGAAGAGGCAGATAGTTTCTTCATAGACCCATGTCCATAGAGCCGTCTCTGGGCCTCGGCCTTTTGTTGAGCCAGATTACGCTTTTTGTCACTTGCCCTAAAACAAAAAATACTCAAGATTACAACGTTGTTAAGGAAACTGATTCACTTTATGTTACATGTCTTCAGTATTCATATTATTATGCCTGAATACTCAATAAGAAAAAATACAGTGAAAATTCTCAATTCTGTCTGACAAAATGAAGGTTGAAAGTTGAATTTTCCTATTGATTCAATTATTATTGTCCTATAAAAAGAGTAAAAACACACACAATTAACACAAACAACCAACTCCCAACTTCACAAGACAAACGGGACAAGACAACTATTTCTGAACAAATGGGCCATTGCAGTTTTGGAGAAAAGGGCAATTCACTTTAGTCATTCACTGGCCCTTTAAATTGGATATTGAGTGCTGTTGGGTGCTGAGGTTTATCAATGTCCATGGCCGGCCAGGTCTGAATTGATCCCTCGTTGATACAGTTGAAGTTGTGAGACCTACTCTGTACCTCTAAAAAACTATGGAGTCACTTCCTGAAGGGAGGCCATGCTGTTTCTATATACAGGAAAAGTGACTGGGGCAGAACAAAGCCCTCAGTCGGTCTCCCATGAACTTAAACTTTTTTCGGGTGTAAAGGGAGCTCCATCATTCCATGCTATGTCAATTTATTGGTCATTTAAAATATTTACTAATTTATAAACTAATTTAACTAATATTTAACAAAATAACTTTTGAAATTGTAATATCTGATCTGCTAACCCCGTTCGTAAATACTAGAATAATAATAACCTCCCTTTTTAATCAGTAAGAAAACAGTAAACATCAACTAATTTATTTAGAGAAAAGTAAAACAGGATGAGTGACTTTTTGCCACACGCTTGACTAAGTATATCTATGGGGCACAGTGTAATTGATCCATGGTCTGTGTGTGCTCTGTGTGTGCCTTGAAGTCTGGACTATATTTAGACCTGCGAGAGGAGGACAAGCGCAAAGAGCAATACTAGAATAAAAACGAGCAGGGTTCCCGAGGTCTGCTATGTGATGATCAATCAATGGACAGGCTCAGTGTAGCCAGGGGACATAAGCATGCCAGAGAGTGCATACACAAACACATACGGGCAAAGCATATATTATAAAAAATACATTACACAAGACTGCGTAGTGGCAGCATGTGTAGAGTAAACAGGCAAGCAGAAAGGCAGCTAAACAAAATAAAATAAAATCAGAGGCAGCACCATACAGAACAGGAAAAACAATGTCAACTCTCAAAACATAAATAGCATAACTTTCAGGTAAAAGTGAGCCATTCAAACAGCGGGTCTGATTGAAGAATGCACAAAGCGTGAGATAAGAGAGCAGTGCTTTGTACCTTGGCCATTACCCGCCTTTGTATTCAGCACAGCAAAACCAGCACACATTTACAAGGACAGTGTTTTTTTGCCAAAAAACCCAAACTCCTGTTAGTTTAAGACAAATTTTCACCACTGGGTTGGCCGTCTGAAACTAAAGCAAGAGAAAAGCTTGAGTTGTGTTGCATCAAATTAATTTTGAAGTTTTGAGGCTGGTTGAGAATGCGGAAAATAATGGAATCGATTGGGATCTTTGAACATTCACATGCCTGTAATATAAAGCCTGTGAGCTTTTATTCTTGCTTCTGAACTTCTAAGTCCTAATGGGCTTCTTGTTTGAAAAGTGTGTCTGTGTGCATGTCTATGTCAGTATGACCGGAGAAGACAGTACCTAATGTTGAGGAGCTGGAGAGCGTTGATCAGCGCGCCTTTCTTCACATGGTAATCAATCTTCTGATCGGTTCCAAAGCTTGGAGCTCGATTGATCTGTTGAGATGAGAATAGAAAAAGACATTTTAGCGATATGTTGGTTTTCTTTTCAGTTTTCTTTTCACAGTTACAAGCATTAAAAAACATTTTTATGGGATGTGGAGACTTTAAATACACATACTGTATGTGTGCAGTTCATTAACCATGAGATGCCTATCCAAGCAACTATTGGCCTTAAGAGGGGAGAGAGCTGCAGGGCTGACTATAAGATATATACAGTACATATAGATCACTCGTGCATTCATGCAAGGGTGATTCCGATTTAGTGCAAAAAAATCTGACTTCAAATCTGCTATAGCACCAATATCTAGGCACATCAATCTCCATCTATCCCAGTAATCTCTTTGTAAGCATCAGCGAATTACCCCAGCTCAGTGCCACCATACAGCCAGGAGATGCTCAAAGAGAGTCAACTGTGCGGGAACAGAATAAGGCACTTGTGATTTAAGGTACAAAAAGCACTATCACCAAGGGGGGAAAAAGAGCAGCTTCTTCTTCTTAACACAACCATTTCCAACTGGGTGCAAGGCGGCATTCAGATATCAGTTATTATACCTGACACAACAAATCAATTGTTCCTTTCTGCTCTTTGTTGCCTTCCTGTGTCTCTTTCCCAAGGTGAGAAAGAGATTGTGTGCCGACAACAAAGGGCCAAGTAAAATGGTGAGAAGTGCGGAGGGAGTGTGAATGCGCTGGCAACCGTTATTGTGATATCTTCTGATGAGGTGACTTTAAATGCGGAGCAACAGATGCCCATCGGAAAGGCAGCCTCAGTTTGATAAACCTTGATCGCTGAGATAAGACAGATAATTCCATTCAGATTATCGCACCTCCTGCTTCCTTTATATACAGGGACAATGCTTTGGGAGCCTCCCTAGTGTTATTGGATCTTAAATTGGTTTAATAACAGTGCACAGATTGAATCTATATGAATGAATACATGCAGGGTTTACTTTTAGCACAAATGTGTTATCAGATTAACTGCATCTACAATATAATCTACTCAAGGGAATGGTGTGTAGAAGGTATGTACAGAAATACAGCAGCAATCATTTATATTATGTTTATTCTAATGGCAAAGGGGCCATATTATTGCTTTTTCAGCGGTCAACAACAGAAAATTAAACTCAACAAAATTAGTACAATATGGTCTCTTTTATTAAGAATAAACATAAATGCTCATCCAGGTACCAAATTAATAATGATACATATTATTTTACAATTTGGTTTTATACTATTGGATGTAGTCCCACACACATTGTACTTTTGGAAACCTCCAAAAGCAAAAAACACATTTGAAATAGTGGGTATACAGTAGCTATTGTAAATTTGTTCTTCCCAAATTCCTTAAACTGCTGATAAAGTACTTTTGTCAGTAACCATTTTTTGCACATTCCTGACCTGCTACCCTGTTTCCAGTTGGAAACAGTTGAGCGAAGGCACACACATTCAGTACAACATCCAATCACATGTCACTACTGTCCTTACAAAGCCAGTGACGGGCCAATAGGAGCCTTTAACGGAATTTATAGTCTTTATTGTTGACCAATCAGAAGTCCAGGTGTAAAATAATGAACAGCTCAGTGACAAAAATAGGCATTTCAGAAAATAGGAAAAAGTGGCCCAAAGGTTTTAGAAACAACTTTGCATCTCGATCTTCTAAACTAGCATTACTAATCCCAACATAATGCTCTCAATGTACTGTATTTTGAGACCAGAGCCGTTGCTACAGTAAGAATAAAATATTTACATCACAAACAAACACCTGCACAACAAAAATATTTTGAAAAAAGTGAGCATTACAACCCTGAGGTAAATATACTGCCTAAATAAATCACGACTGCAAAAAAGTTTTCAATAAAAGATGCATTCACAAGTAATAAACCAAGTGTCCAAAATCGTTTCAAAGAGCTTGAGAAAAGGCATATGATGATATTGTGTGCAGGTACAAGTGACCAACTAGTTCAGGTGAAGAAATTCACACGAGAGGTGCAATATCTATAACATTGGGGTGATTGTACATGGCTGTTGCTTTGTGTGTGTTTTTGTGCCGGGCGCCCATTTATCAGACAGGAGCAGGAATAAGGTGATAAATGTCCACTAGAGCAAAGACACAAAACACAGAACCCTTTCACTCAATAGACTCAGGCCCACAATACCGGTGTGAAGGAGGACTTCGACCTACACCTTATACCTACAGAAAAAGTCTACCAAAGAAAAGAGGCGAAAGGTCTGTTTTCATTTAGAGCGCTCTTCGATTTTGACAGCCCCAATGGAAAAAGCATAACTTCAGAGTGCAGTAGCCTATAGGTAACAGCGTGACTGGCAGTGATCCCGGCGACGCTTGTCTAGTTACTTGTCTTCATTTCTTAGTTTGATTTGTGGTGTCAAGCTGTCACGGGGCAGACTGGCATCGCCACGCTAGCACTGTCTGCACGCCTCTCATTTTACTCTCCCTGTCGCATTTGTCTTCATCTGGCTTGTGGCTCTTCCCTCCGCTATAGCGCTTGGGCTGCATGATATCAGAAAAAAACATGCAATACAGTATAACTATGTAGAATTTTGCAAAATAGCAATTTATGGGTATGTTCTTTAAAATTGTATTTTCAAATTATTTTATGAATGTACATTTAAGCTAAACTACATAGAAGACTCAAGATTTCCAAAACTGGGTGTAAATCAAAACCTAAAGGCAAACCAGCACTAAACTGGCTCTTAAGGTGGGTTAAATCAGGACCAAAAGAGAACTAAATATGGACCAAACCTGGACTGAACTGGATAAATACTATTTTGTTTATTAGATTATTATAAGGACTGTGAAATTCTGACAGTTTTAATACATTAATAGTATTGCAATAACTTTATTTCCTTTCAAAATGGATAGTCTTAGCCTATATACTGTTGCACCCAGTTTTGTTCACTATCCCTGGCCCCTGTCTTTCTGCTGTTCTCATCTCTAGTCTATAGCGGAGGAAGTTGGACCAGGCTGGTCTTAATGAACCCCTGCAGGGCACCAGAACCCCCCGCTCTGATTTTCTTAAGTGACTCTGGCAGGGTCTTAAAGGAGCGCTTGGTTGCTCCAAGACGCATTCAATAAAAATGTCAGATGAAAAGATTAGAAACTCCTTTTTACTCTTGCTTTGATTCACTTCAGCATCAGCACTGCATCAATGGAGCCTAAATATCATACAGTCAAACGGCAGCATGAACGTGTAAGGAAATAAAGTATCACTCTATAATTTCTCACAGATCATTCATTTACTGTGGTCGGATCAGAAGTGAGGCTGCAAGCAATTTGGTGTTGGACATGTGACTGCTTTATTCTTTGCAGATGGGAGAGAGTGGCTACAGGACATGCTTAAGTAACTTTTAATGAATATCTATATCATTATGTGGTTAGCATTAACAAGTTGACTAATCATTTCCAATAAAGTTTCCAATAAAGTTAATTTTATTCAACAATTATGACAATGTCTTCTCCAACTTTAATGCTTTATCACTTACTAAAGCAGGTAAGACGTTGCACTAGCATAGTTACTACAAATCCATATAATGAGCACATATAGTGTACATGGTCATACTGTAAAGATGAGTGTATGAGAGTAATCAGTTTGCAGCTACAGTATGTCCTCTCCACTGAGTCACCAGCCACAACAGCACAGCCACGGCAATGGATCAACAACAATCAGCTGCTTTCTTTCGGCAACAAATTGCTTTACCCCATCGACATCTTTCCTGTGTCTGGAATACTCGTCAAACAAGTGCAAGGGCCGCCGGTGATTAATCGGTTCAGAAAAACGAGCCGCTCTTATTATTCCTGGCAGAGTGTAAACAACCACTGCTTTGACAAGCCTCCCATTCTGGCCCGCACACTGGAGGGTATCGGCACAGTTCAACCGCTGTCAGAATGGAGTGTTTGTTGCCACACAATTGAGGAATGAGACCGGGAGGGGAGGGGGTGGGCATGAGTAGCCCCAGCGACAGAAAGACAGACAGCTGGCCGCCCTGTTAAGTCGCTCTCTTGTTTCAGCCGTCTTATCAATCACTGTTTTGTTCTTTTGGTGGGTTTTTTACTGGTCCAGTCGGGACATGGGGAAACTCTAGCTGAGCACACAGAGCTGCCAGTGAAGGTCCTGGGAGTGAGAAGGGCCAGAGCTTAAAGCTGAGCCACCAGTCGGGTTGACCTGCCCGACTGCTTAGCTGGCAGGCGGTACACTTTGTTTAATTTTTAGGAGATACAAAAGTGTGACCTTTATGGGGAAAAGTAGATGGTATGGAACCAGGTATGCAAATAAAATTTAAATATAGGAAGCTGAAAGCAGCATTTTGCAACACAAAAAGGTACCCTTGGGTCACACACAAACATGCATAGACAATATATATATATTTTACTGTGACCTGTGAGTGCACACACACATTGTATATGCCACTCCAAAAGCCACAGTCTCAATCTCATGTATGAACACAGGCGTGCTCCCACCACCACTGCCATACATGCCTGATGATAAATGACTAAATGTTGGGGTGCGTTTTCGACTGCCCCACATACGAGGCCCATGCGCACCTAATTTGATACTTATTCCATGAAATAGTCATGTTGGGGGAAAATGGATGTGGATAGAGACAGACAGTCCCATACATCATTCTAATTATTCTTTAATAAACCTCTTACCATGCCTAAAAAGAATCTCACAGCTAACTACTGCCACCTAGGGTCCACAAACAGAAACGCATCCCCTCCAATATAGAGACATTCGAATTAGAGTGAATATATTAAGTGGCAAACATTAATTTAAGAATAAGAGGTGAAGAGGACAAAAGAGACTAAGAGATTGTTAAGTTTATCCAACTGTAGGCCCTCGAATTCAGTCATGGGAGGAGAAGAATTATTTGATGCAAAAATAGCAATTAAAGTCCTTCTTAATAAACTGAAAACATAATTGTGACACAGGTGTTGCATATGAATAAGAAGATGTGCATACAAAATTAACTTATAAAAATCATGTAAATGTTTAACAAATGCATTTAAATAATTGATCAAATTAACAATGCACCTCAACAATTAACACTTGAATACACGGACTAGGTAGGTGTCCAAGGACAAAGTATGAACTGGACAAGAATTGAACCAACAACCTGCTTCACCTCTTGACCCCCTGTAACCCTGTGTGAACAAGTCAATCATTTGGTGAAGTCCTGACTGTATAGAAATTTGGTGTAAAGTAGTTTGGCATTTTACAACATTGAAAAATAAAATTAAATCTTATTTACATAAGCAAGCTATTGTATATGTTGTGGCATATGTTTGCACTTCTCGCAAACACAACCTAGAACACAAACACATGCTGCATACACTGGGAAGGGAATTTGTTGGCTTCATATGACAGACAGAAAAACTAACTTCATCTTGAAACAATTGCAGTGGAAGAAGGGAAAAGTTGCAGGGCTGGAAAAAGTAAAGAAGCAAGAGGACAGGAGGTTGAAAGTGTGGCCTGGCTGCAGAAAAAGAGACATATAGGGTGTTTATCAATGTCAAGGTACCTTGCCTACCTAGGCATTGCCTAGGTAGGCAAGGTACCACTATACCAAGTGCATGAGCAACTATAGTAAAAATCCTACTGTAAAAGTAAAATAGTAAATTCTAGGAACATTTCAAATGTGTTTCTGTTTAAAATAAAAAGAGGTTTAGTTTTATTCATAAATAATTATTTAAATATTTAACTGTTTAACTGCTGCTGTATTTCTTTTGTACTAAACCAGTGAAA
>JAVQJW010368458.1:0-10311 GCA_036025195.1 Hypseleotris klunzingeri
AAGGCGTGTACATAAATTACTTATTTTGAGACTTATTAATAAAGTTAAGGTTTAATACATAATAATTATACAGTATATACATAATTAAAATTACGAGTCTAAAAAAGTCCCAATTGTCCCTGTACCACATTCATTACCTGACAAAGTTTCTCCTTTGACTCCTCTAAGTGTTGGATCTTGCTCTGCAGAGAGTCAACCTGCTTTCTTCTATCAGTGATCTCTTTCTGCAAACTTAAGGCCTCTTTAAAGCCTATAATAAAGAGAAATAAATAATAATGAAAATAAACTGATACCAGATGTTCTCTTAAAAAATAGTTATTATTTATGTCACATTTTCCTCATGGTGTTATTAACCCTTGAGGAACATTTGGTGCACAACTCACAGTTCCATCTGTATAATTGCATGTACAACAAAGGACTTTGTACAAATATTTTGGATGAGGTTCTTTGATTAGTTTAAAATATGACATTATCTACCATGGCCATCAGTTCCTTGCAATGTCCTCAAAGTGCTCCTGACCTGGTCCAGCTCTGCTTGGACATTTTTCAGATGGCTTTGGAGCTTCAACAACACACCCTCATTCTCCTTGTTCTTACAGCTGTAGAGCTGCTGTAGCTCCTTATGCTCCTCTGAAAGTGAGCCCAGATAAACATAAGCTTTCTATCCACAAACTGTAGTACACACTTACCCACAGGCCAACACATACACATACGTGAAGAACTTGACAATAAAACACACCAAACATGGTCATTTGTTGTTTTAATAAGAATAAATTGTTAAATTAAGTTACACAAGACTAAAGAAACAGTGCTCTGTGGATGGCAGGGTCTATTTAATTAAGATGTTGCAGTTAGCATGTTATAGACATCTTTACTTACCAGTAAGAGTGACTAACTGCAAGCGTTGTTTGTCTATCTCAATAGTGAGCTTTTGTTTGGCCAGGGTCTCCTCTTGGACACGGTGACTCTGCTTTGTCACAGAAGCCAGTAGCTGGCATTTTTTGTGTTCAAGAGCAGCCATACAAGACCTGCAGTGATCTAATTTAGTCTAATAAACATAGAGGAAAGTCAGAATAAAGCAACCATATTGGCCTTTGGACAATTTGTATTTGAAGATAAATTCTTACTGAACTGCTTTAAATGTTTTATGCACTGACCTCAAGGTGAATAATGTCCAGTTTGTACTGTTCGTTCTGGTTGTTAAGGTGGATTTTTTCTTGATGAAGGTTGTCAATGGTTCTGCTCTGTTGTTCTGACTGTTGAATGCTGCTTTCAAGCTGCAACCTCAGGATTTCTATAAATGTTTCTTTGTCTTCCAGCTTCATTCTGAGAGCCTCTGTTTCGGTTTGCAACTTCTGGCAATGGTTTCTAGCCTTGTCCAGCGAAGCCGTGTGCTGTAACAATGACATAAATTAGAAAAAATTTATGTTTTTATAAGCAAAATATGTAACTTATATATAACCCACGTTTCACAATACAATATATCTTACCTGCTTTTCATCACTAGGCTGTGTTTTCTTGGGTTCAAATACCTGTGCATCGTTTAATAATAACTGTTTTTCTGCGAGCTTCCTGGATATAAAAAGTGAGAAATCTTTTGTTACTATAATAAAGTCATTTATAGGTGTGCATAAAACTCACTTCAGTAGCTCCAGCTTCTCAGTTAAACTGACACTGCTGCTTTTGGAAGAGTTCAGTTTGTAAGACAACAGCGCCATCTCCTGGCTGATGCAATCAATAAGCTTCTCAATTCTAGTAAAGCACATGCATTGGAAAACCTTGTGTTAGTGTTCCTAGAAAACAATTTCCGGAATATTGTGATGTAAACTGTGTTAATGGTTAAATAAATACAAACCCTCAATGTAAATCTAATAATTACCTTCCCTCCTCCTCATTCACTCCATTACATTCTAGATTTAATAGATATGGTCTAGACTGTCAGGAAAAAAAAACATTTGAATAAAAACTGTCTAAAAGCAAACAGACACATTAGTATTTTACATACCACTGAATTTTCATTGTGTTGCCTTTGAAATCCCTTGTTGAAATCCACAGTAGTGGATTCAACGTTGACCTTTGCTTTAGTGTTAGGCCAACAGTAGTCTTCAGAACAATGTGTATGATGCTTTTTTAAAATCTGTTCTAGTTTCTCTATTTTCCTGTTAAGAGCCAAAGCCCCTTCTTGGGTCTTTTCCAGCCTTTGGTCCCCACACCTTTTTGTAACTTGGACTTCCTCCAAAATATGCAGCATCTTTTCCATGTCTTCAGCATGCCTCTTGGAGTCCTTCAATCTACAAATAATATTATGAGTCAAGGCATTTTGCACCGTGTTTTAAAATGTATAAAAGTCCTCACCTCAGGTCAGATAAAACGTCTTTGTCCATCTGTACTTGGTGGAGCACGGTTTCCATTGCATTCTCAAACTTTTCAGAAGAGTTATATGCTCTTGGAGAAATCTGCTGGTCTGAACTTTCCAGACAAGGACTTTCCAAGAGCACTAGGTTACATGCAACAACAATATCACAGGATAAGAGCTACTGGATAAGAGCCGAAACGTCTTCAACTCAAACCCAAGTCCAGATGACTGATTTAAACCTTCTTCAACTTTGATTTGACTACCTGGATAAAAGAATGAACCTTCACAGAAAAATATCACAGCCTTTTCATAACGCTGTTGTCATTAGAATAACAAAAAATACTTTCACTTACAAACACTAGACAGGCAGGCAGTGTGAGCATCGCCAAACCTTCCCAGAGTTACTCTGGTCGCATTTTCCATCTCCTCTTGAAGCTTTTAAGTGTCTTCTGTACACTTGTTCAACTCCATACTGCCAATAGTTTGTAAATATTTAGTGGTCAAGCTAACTGTACATGTAGTTACAATATCCAACTAACTTCACCACGGTTTACAACGCAGCAAAACGTTATTTGATGTTACCATAATTCTTTCAGTGTAAGACTCTTAGCTAGGGTTAAAGATAATGGTTGGTGGTTTTCATTTGTCTCCAAGTCTGTGAAAACAAATATTTCATTCATATCAAGTTAATGTTAGCCTATGTAGCTATAGCTAATGTCATAACCTACAACATAAGCTATCATTTTTACCAACTGTTGCTGCCTCTGACTGCAAAGCCAACGAAGTGGTGTCCAGATTCAAATGTGTGGCGCAGAGAGACATTGTTGTTTAAAAGCCCCTGTGGTCTAACCATCGATGACATATTAGTTATATCAGCACATTTACGAGCTTTTGGCATTTCACTACAGATAAACTGTAGCGGTGAAGCTGCTAGCATCATGCGCTAACAACATTTATGGAGCTAGCCTGGATTGCCATGACAACAGCATACTTGTTTAAAGCGGGGAATATTAAAAACGGAGATGTTTGTCGGTTATAAAGCTATGCCATGTGGTGTTCTGTAAAACATTTAGTTAAAATACATAAACAACGATTTAAAATTTCCGCCTTAATCTATTTTACAACAACCAGAACTTATGACAACAAACCAAGCTATGAGCGGTGCACGATGGGAATTGTAGTTTGTGAAACAAATCCGCTTGTTTGTGTGAGTAAAGGCGGGGCGTATCCTGTTTTTGAGCGTTACAGAATGGACTGCTAGAAAACCAGTCTTTTATAGTAATAGATCATTCCGATCTACAAAAACCAAATGGATTAACGAAATGTGTGAAGTGTTTAAAGCTGTAGCTCTGCATACAGCATCTGCATTTCACCAGCCTCTGGAGGAGGTAAGGCCGATATTTGTTGATAGCTCTAGTTACCGACTAAACTCTATCGTTTGAACAGTTTACATTATTCTTTTTTTTCACATTGCCTGTCAATGTTTGTGTAGTTGAACAAACTTATATATTTTACTAGGCATATCTTAAACGTAAAACAAGGCATTTGTTTAGTTTGTTTTTTAGCTACATAGCTAGCGACCTACTGTAGGATATGTGACCTACATTCAGATCTTGTTATTTAACTGACATTGTTTAATGAAGCCTTGATCAAGAAAATGCTATTGGTAAATAAATTGTGTGTTCTTAAATGGTTTAATAGTATTAACTAAAAATAAGCATACTAATAACAGCTAACGCTAAACATTTTATAAATGTAGCATTACCCCTTATGGGATGGAGGATAGACGTAGTCCTCAGACCACACCCCCTTCACCCTGACAGAGGTGTGGTTTGAAGGACCCGTTATATATTCTGTAGTCTCTTTTATCTTTAGTTTGTTTTTCTTCCCTTATGACCTTGAATATAACATTGTCATTGTAAACATAATGTTTTTCAGAATGAGGGATCTTCAAGGCATTGATACTTCACTCTTAAAAGAGCTGAAGTTATGTTGTGCCGAAGAGACCAACCTTCTTCCCAGGGAGTCTGGTCTCAAGCTAATGGAGTCAGCAGGGGTAACCAACTGACCCACTTTGTGGGGTCTCTCTGCATTTACTACTGTGCCCTCAGTTTTACTTGTGATATGCTTAAATTTTACTGCTTGGAAGATGTATCTTACCTTAATTGTGTTGTTTGCAGGATC
Source organism: Hypseleotris klunzingeri (assembly GCA_036025195.1). Classification (NCBI taxonomy): domain Eukaryota; kingdom Metazoa; phylum Chordata; class Actinopteri; order Gobiiformes; family Eleotridae; genus Hypseleotris; species Hypseleotris klunzingeri. The sequence continues at coordinate 4,541 of JAVQJW010368458.1, forward strand.
ATAAAGGTGTGTCAGCAAAATCTAGAGACAGCAGAGTAGAAGACCTATGGAGCCTAACCAGTTTCTTTGGCTACAGCACACAGACTTTTGTTCAGTCTGTTAGTTTGCTGGACAGATTTCTTACCATTATGAAGGTATGTCAGCTGCGTGTTGTTTTCATGTGATGAACGCCAGTATCCCACAACCCTGTCTTATCACGTTCCTCTCTTAAGTGAGGAGAAAGCACATCACCAACCAAGCTTGTGTCTTATGACATTAAGTAATTTGTCACTACTGTGTTATTATGACAGGTGCAACCCAAGCACTTGCCCTGCATTGGAGTTTGCTGTCTACACATTGCAGCTAAAATGGTAGAGGAAGAGAACAATATTTCACCTACCCATGAACTCATTCGCATCAGCCAAAGCAAGTTCACTGTGTCAGACCTCGGCCGCATGGAGAAGATCATCTCTGAGAAGCTATGTGTGGAGCCCAAAGCAGTGACAGCCTTAACATTTCTACACCTTTACTATTCAGCCTTTGTGTCCCTGTCTTCTCTGAGGTAATTATCACAATTTGAGTACTTAAAATTCTTATTGGTGGGGAGTAAATACTGGTTTATCTGGTGAACTTAAAATGGAGATGTTTTTTATTTTTTATAGTGAGGAGATTCCAAGCATTGTGCGTCTGGAAGCTCAGCTTAAAGCCTGTTTGTGCCGACTTGTTTTCTCAAAAGCAAAAGTAAGCATTGTGCCTGAGTTTGAAGTAGATTTGTGCCACATTGGTTTACTTTTTCTTCTTTTTTCATAGCCATCTGTGCTGGCCCTTGCCCTTATTGCCCATGAGATTGAAATCCTCCAATCTGTCACCTTGTCAAAGATAGTGCGGCAATTACAAAGGCACCTCAAGGTATAAAGAACACGGTTCTTTTTCCTTATCTACTAAAATTAACAGTACATTCCAAGCTAAATATGTTGCCACAATCAAGTCTCAGACATTCCTTTCTTTTCCCTCAGATCAGTGACAGTTTGCTGCTGCACTGGAAAGATCTAGTGGCCAAGTGCATGGCTGAATACTGCTCAAGTGAATGTGTCAAACCTGACCACAAAAGGCTAGTGTGGATTGTTTCAAGAAGAACAGCTCAGAGCCTTCAGGCCAATCACTTCAGGGTGCCCGTCCTGCCAACTATCCCTGAGGGGAGATGGGATGAAAGTGAAAGGTATTTGAATGTTGTTTGCCTGTCTTCTGTGGATTAAATAGTGTCAAACAACAATACAAGAAATTATCTTCAAATGAAAGAACAGCCCCTTTTCTAGCCATTATTTGGTGCATGGCCCTTTGGGGAACCACAGTCTAATTGTACTGCATGTTACTGTTTTTAAGAAATACAAATGTTTTTTTCTAGTGAGGACTCGTGTGAGGATGTGAGCTCTGGAGAAGACAGCCCATGTGGTTCTCCAGGAAGTGATGGTGAAGGAGCCTTCTTTCCGACCAGTTTTCTGAAATGCAGAAAATAATGCAGTAGTCAAATCTGAAAGCTATTAGTAATCTGAAAGCTCTGTGTTTAACCCAAAATTGTAACACGTTTTAAAATGGGGATTTTTCAAAGGCCTGCAAGTTAGTTGTAGAGTAGAAATGCCTGGTTGCTGGTGTATGTCATTAAGTGCCTGTATCTTAAAAGTTGACTGATGTTCATGTTTAACATATCATTTCAAATTACAATATCTTGGCAGCTTAATGCAATAGAGCATCTTTTTACAACTGTAAATGCTTTGTCTTTGTGTCCAACCATGGCACATTCCAAAAAACAGTGGAGCACAAAGGAGTTTTTTCTCGAGTGTCTTATTAGATACTAACATGAATGCATTTGAAATTTTATATTCAAATGGAACACATTCTTCTGTTACATCTATGTGTATATGTCAAACGGTGTACTGTATATGGCACCATTAGTGCGACAATGTAAATGCATGGTAGAAATATTATGAATGGTGGTGATTTCTGTTTACCAGTATAAGCTCAATGTAAAAATATTGAAAAATGTACATAACTTGTAAAAAAAAAAAAAAAAAAGATGGAAAAAAATGTATGCTTTGTCAATCCTGTAATATGTGTATATACGATTAAACATTTTTATAATATATTTCTTTCTGATGACTCGGAATTTATGACGTTACAAGTAGCTAGTAGGCTACAGCTGAGCCGGTAAAAATGACAAGTTTTTTCCCTTAAAGATAAAGACACCTTTCTCTATTTTGGGCGCATCAATTTATCATTGGACAAAGACTTCTTTATGCACAGCCATCCGGAGTGGCGTGTGTCGATGCTGTGTAAGCTGGATGCGTAGAAACGCATTTGTCCCATCTTCTTGATTAACGCGCCTGGCTGCCTGGGGGGGAATTGCTGCAGTCTGAAATCGCAGGGCTGGGCAGGAATGAGAACCGAAGGAGACGTGGCGTCGACAACATGCAGCCCACAGCCACGAGCCATCCATGTTAGACCCATCAGTAGATGTGCGCCATATCACTATATTATGTTTGGCGTAGACCTCCAGCTTGTGCAGCCCGGACATAAACCAGCGCTTTGGCCCAGCTACAGATAAGGAATGAAAACGCTACCAAGATGGTCCGCATCGCAAAAGCCCTGGGTTTGGTTATTCTGTGCGTCGCTGTGCTTATTTTATCCCTCATCAGTTATGTGTCCCTGAGAAAAGACAACCTCTTCACATCTTCCAAATACTACATGGGAGGACCCAGGATTATGTTTCATGCAGGATTTCGGTGAGTTTTCTGTGAGCACTTTGCAGTAGGCCTGTAGGTACTGGTACTGTAATTTTGCTGGAGGGTAAAAAGCTTCGTCAATCAAAACATGTAACTGTCCAAGGTGCTGATGTTGTGTTTGCTTCACCAGCGCACTCAGCAGATTTCTGTTGAATCTATTGTTCTCCTAGTGCTTATTGTCAAATACTTGAACCTCTAATAAAGATACCAGCTGACCAATTTTAACAACAGGCCCACGCCCGAATATGAGTTTGAGACTATGATCTGAGTAAATGCACAACGCTCAAGCATGGATGCATTTCCACCCAAATACCACATACAATAACAGCATTTGTATCTAATGAAAAAGCGTTAATAAAAGCACATTACAATTAATGCACATTTGGTAATTTTAAGTTAACACGTTTCCATTTTCTTTTTTTTTAGATCTCAGTTTGCAATGAATTTTCTGGATCCTTCCTTTATCCCTTTGACAAATGCCCTAAATGAAGAGCTACAGGGTAAACCATACAAGTGGAAATTTAACAAAAAAGCATTTTATCAGCAGAGGTAGGTCTATTTTAAATAAACCAAACATGCTATGTATACTCCATAATTCATATTCCTAACACTGATAATAAAATCTGCATTTAGTAGTTTGACATTATTCTAGACTGTTGATTTGCTCTAAAAGGGGTTGCATTTCTGTTTCAGGAACGACATCTTTAACTATATTGACATTCCCAGCAACTTCACTCTAACAAAAAACAGCGTGCGTGTGGGCCAGCTGATGCACTTTGACTATTCCAGCCACAAGTATGTCTTTTCCATTAGCAACAACTTCAAATCTTTGCTTCCAGACACCTCCCCTATACTGAACAGGCACTATAGTGTGTGTGCAGTGGTGGGAAACAGCGGCATCCTGACGGGCAGCCACTGTGGCCCAGAAATTGATGAGGCTGACTTTGTTTTCCGCTGCAATTTTGCGCCAACAGAGATCTACTCTAAGGATGTTGGCAAGAAGACCAACTTGACCACTTTTAACCCCAGCATCCTGGAGAGGTATTACAACAACCTGTTGACCATTCAGGATAGGAATAACTTTTTCCTCAACCTGAAGAAATTGGAAGGGGCTATTCTGTGGATACCAGCCTTCTTCCTTCACACCTCAGCCACAGTAACCAGGACCCTGGTGGATTTCTTTGTAGAGCACAAGGGGCAACTAAAGGTGGAACTGGCTTGGCCAGGAAATATCATGCATGATGTAAACAAGTAAGTAGTTTACACTGTTTACTCAAATGCCCCCATTTCTAGAAATACAGCAAGATTGTAAACAGTAGCAGTCCAGCTAACCTCCTAAATCTTATCAACTGAAAATAAATGAATAATGATTCTGTTAAATCTAACATGTGAATATAATGTAACAAAAGCCCAACATAAAGAAAGAATTGTTGAAAAGTAACTTTCTCAATCGTTTGCCTCATAGATACTGGAAGACAAAAAACCTATCGCCCAAACGACTCAGCACTGGCATCCTCATGTACACTCTGGCCTCTGCCATGTGTGATGAGATCCACCTGTATGGCTTCTGGCCTTTTGGCTGGGACCCCAACACTGGCAAGGATCTGCCTTATCACTACTATGACAAAAAAGGGACCAAATTCACTACGAAGTGGCAGGAGACACACCAGCTACCCAGTGAGTTCAAGCTGCTCTACAAACTCCACAGAGAAGGTGTGATCAAACTCAGCCTGACGCACTGCGCGTAGACATAGAGCAAAAGGGTTCACTCAAGAGATAGTGACCTAGATACACTAACCCAGATCGAACTTCTGTTGTTGAACACAATGCATGATAAGTGTAAAAGCAATTTATGACACCACCTTTACAAACACACGGTCACATCATGCTGTAATTTCACATAGAAGTGTTTAGATTCCACAGGATGTAAATCTCAGAATCAGACAGTACCGACAGGAAGTGAGTGAAAGATAATAACATCTAAGCTGGATCAGATCTAGGTCATTTTACAAATGTATGCATCATCAGGTGATCCCCAAGTTACCTTTTGTTTTACTATACAGTGTGCAGTTTTTCATATACGGATTTGTTTTTTCATTCTGGATTCACTTCTCAATTGTAAAAATAGGTTATGTCTAAATTGTGACTTTCATAGAATGCACTATTGATTTAATAACTGTTTTTACAGTATACTGATTCTGTACACTGAAATCACTGCCTTATCTCAGGGAAGGAGTTAGATCAGTGTTTTTGTAATCAGATTCAAAGCCTCAATTAAAAAAGGAATCTTTTGATTTATAGCCCTCTCCCTCACAAGATGTCAGACAATCTGCACTGCTCTGCAAGAGGTTTTTGTTTACAAGATACACTCTATTATTCTATAGAGACAGTAAGTCTATTTTAAAGTTTCTTTATATTCTTCAAATTTGGAATGAACATTCCAAACCAAGCCATACAATGTAAGGACAAGGAGTATTTTGGGATCATTCTAGTCATTGTTTGGGGTCTTTTGTTGCACAGACCCTTAGAGCATAATATTTCTTACAACACACACTCAGTCTAGGTTGGACTACTAGCTAATCAATCTGTAGATGCAAATAGCAGTTTTTCTTACTATACGTCTTTATGAAACAAGATTCACTTTATTACATTATACTCTCAGCTACCAGTGCACCCTGAACCAAAGCCTATGGACATCTACTGCCACAGCTTGCAGACAGATTAAGTTTGGAGATAAAGGTGGCAAATTGCAAATTCATTTAACTATAGATCTAAAGAGAACAACATTACTACAAACATTGCCTAACCTGTGTGCCACAACTTGCCTATAATGAATAGCTAGTACATCCAACAACCTTTCAAACATTACCAAAAAATGACAAATCATTGACAGAAACTATTCCACACTTGGCCACGATATTATCTTATTTTACGTGTTTTGGATAGATAAATGTTCCTACTTTTAAATTCCAATATACTGTTATGTGGCATAAGCAGTGATTTGAATGAATC
>JAVQJW010368895.1:0-10186 GCA_036025195.1 Hypseleotris klunzingeri
CCACTGATTCATAACTGTTTTATTACAATCTCTGTAAATAGGTGGGGGAAATTATTATTTGTATGTTAAATACAGAAGTTAAATTACAAGCACGTTCTTCCATTCTTTATCATTTTAAACACTGTTCATAGTATTCACAGTTCAAGGGAAATTTTATTCACGTGAACAGAAATGACAGAAAAATCATAAACAGAGGACAATGCACAGCATGAATGTGGATAAACAATGCAACAGAAACAACTAATACAAGTCTGGTCATAAGCATTTATAAATGAAACTGAACTTTGTTGAATTTTCAATACAGCATATCATGTGTTTTTACGTAAAAGGTTGGACAGTAAAAGGTTGTTTAGTTAAAGGTCACTCTCTCCATAGAGGGCAGTGGAGAAGGCAGTGTAGTCTAGCGCCCCTGGTGGCGCCCCTTGGCCTTTGTAAGGTGGCATCCTCATAATACAGTACTCTGCCTGCTCAGGAGGAAGCTCTCTTCTTAGCTCCTCAACAAGAATGTAGGGCTGCAATGGTAACATAGCTTTAGTCAAAAATGCTTCTAGAAAGAATCATATTAATATCCATACTTTCACATATAAAATGATCATAAATCAGCTTGGCAAAGCAACTGGCAAGATTAGTGTTGTCTAAGAATATGCATCCATGCCTCTATATGCCTGTGTAAGCCACACTTGAAAATACAGATGCGTACCTTTTCAGCTGCCAGGATGCGGAAGGATGCCACAACCTGTTCAGCAGTATCGGTATCAGCGGTCTCTCTGGTCATAAAGTCAATAAACGACTGGAAGGACACTATTCCTATGCCGTTAGGGTCAACCAGCATCATTATACGAGCAAACTCTACCTCCCCCTGTTGAGGAAATGTTATAGAGAGAGAAAAACAGTCAATAATGTGTACAAGAGGTCACTTTCGGTGTATGTAATAATTTGTGTATAATTTACCAAGTCATAACCCATTGAGATCAAACATGCTCTAAAGTCATCAGTTTCCATTGCGCCATTCTTCTTCTGAAATTGGTCATTAGTTCAAAGTAAAATAAATAGGTGAATATTAGACAATAAAAAGTACTTTTAGGTCACACATAACTCACAGATGACTGATTTTAACTTTGAGCTCACACATAAAAAACATTAAATAAAACTGAGAATGTAGATTAGCATAAACAAACAATACCCGGTCAAAATGGTTGAAGGAGGATCTAAACTCATTCATCTGCTGCTGACTGATGCCCTTTGCGTCTCGAGTAAGGATCTGAGTCTCAATCTCATTAATGGTTCGAGCAATTGTCGTAAGAAGCAGTTCCCACCCAACACGGATGTGCTGTTGAAATAATAATAGTGAATGACTTAAAAAAACTAACTAACTGTTTGAAGATGATTTATATTAAATCTGGATCTTTCAATGGATATACCTCCATGCAGTAGTTTGTGTGTTTGTTATCAAACACCAGTGATTCTTGGATGAGTTGGTGGTCTCCTTCCAGGTTGTCAATGTTGGGCTTGTAAGCAACTATGACGTGCTCACATTGCTTCAGCTGTGTCATTTGGTCCTCAAGTGCGCCCCCTATCTCCAATGAGCAGCGTCCAATTTCCTTTTACAGTAGATCCAGATAAAACTGTTTATTTTAAGACCTTTTAAAGCTGCTAAGGGAGTAGTATTGGCTTATGGGCAGTTTTAAATTATGTCACTAAATACATTATAATTGTAATTATAAAATATAATTCCACTGTCACATTATTAGAATAATAGAATTGCTTCCGTATCCTCTAAGACTAACCTCCATCCTGGCCTGTATCCAGGGTCCAATGAGATTAGCTTGGGCAGCAAACTGACGTCTCAACCTTTCATGGGCGTGTTGCCGTGCCATCTCCTCCTGGAGGGCACTGTCTCTTTGAGGGACCAGCTGTTTCACCTACAAAAAAAGTAAAACATAATGAACACTGTGGCTTAACTGCTGTCAAAATATCAATATCAATCTATATATATATATTTATTTATATACAGTATATATTGAAGTTTGACCTTATCCCATTTGATCAGAAGCTCTTCCGTTGAGATAGAGCTGTAGGGATTGATGAGACTAGCCTTGATCCCGTAGCTCTGGGAAATTTTTTGCACCTCGTTGTGGATTCCTAAAATGGCCTGTCTTTCTGAATCAGCCTCAGGTAAAGTTGCTTTGAACTGCTCATGGGCTGCAATTAAGCTCTGCAAGACACATTGTTTAGATTACGTCACTTGAACTACCGGTATAAAAAATAGAGAAGAATATAAAGATAGTAGAAAAGAGATGAAAGTGAGTGAGTTTACTATGCAGCTGTCCATACCTGTACTTCTTCAACAGTATGAACAATGAACATGTCCTGCAGATCCTCCATGGCTCCTTCCATCCAGTTATTAAATGGCGCTGATCTCTTGGCAAACTCCAGAAACAGCTGATCAATTGTTTCCAGCAGCTTCTCTGTTCGCTAAGACAAACAACAGTGTGACAGGCGTGATTTCTTTATTTTTACGTCTTAAAACCCCAATAACACTACTCTTGTCCAACAACAACACAACCTTCATACCTTGCATTGAAATCCAAAATCAAACATCCCCTCACCTGTTTTGATGACTAATCCTACAGTGCATACCACTGCTATGGCCTTGTTAACCCCCGATTTTGGCTTGGTGCATGGTGACAGGGCGCAGGCCTCACCTCAGCAGGGGACATCAGGGAGAGTGACACAAAACAGGCGTCTGTCCCTGTCATTCAGACTAATCCTTGGCTTTTTTCCCAAGCCCTCACACATTTACAGATCTGAATAGGCCAACATGGATCATAGGATATGGCAAGAAGCCACTCAGACTCACTTTCAGCAGAGGACCGAAACATCTTTTTTGTCTCTACCCTCGCATTTTTTGTATTTTATGTCAGTCTTTAGATGGTATCCAAAATTACATGGTCTTACAGTAATGACTTCATATTTAAAAAATATAATAATGTCTTTAAATAACTGGGTTAAATTTAATTAATCCTATATAATTAATGAGTGCAACATTAGCACCCTCTAGTGGAGTCTTGCTTACTTACTTGCATCTTGAATTAACACTAAGGGAAACTTTTCTAATAATTATTTAACTGCATTAATTACAAGAAAATGATCTCGAGACAATATTATATTACAATTATTTTAGTTTATACACTGTTGCTCTCACCTCCACTGCCTCTCTCTTCTTCTGAGTCAGGGTTCCCAGGTGATCCCACAAATCACAAATACTTTGACAGCGCTGGTTCACAGCAGCCACATCATGGTAGTCAAGCTCACTAATAAAGAAATAAAATAAAATATTACTAATCTTAGACAGATAGATTAGGAAATGTGCTGTCATTGTTATGTGAGGTTTTACAGTATTAAATAGGCTAACAATTAATTGCTAAAAAAAATTATAGTCTCGATGGTGTAATTACCATATTTAGCTTAAATACTATGTTTGTCCAGCCTTATCCTAATCCTGGGACATTCATTCATAAAAGACAACACAAAAACACGTGTTGCCATTTATTACAGTCTGTACAAAAATGCCTTTGTTTAATATGGTCTAAAAGTGCATAATTGAAGGTGGCTTCTGCTGATAAGGCAAATATGGCAGCTGATAATGTACATATTCTTAAGGTGCATAAGCCTGGTTCTCAGCAGGACACTGAAATCTGTCAGTAATCTCTGCCCATCTCAAAGTCAGAGGAGAAGTGAGTGATAATGCTTTGTCCCATTAAACCTTGGTGTAACTTTGGCTCCAACTGACTCGTTCAATGTAGTGGTTCACAGGTGTGTACTACTGGAATTGACCACATCCCCTTTCTATAATTTTTGGTTAAAACATCCTTATGTTATATATACAGTGTTGATGTTGGTTGCAAACTTATGTAACTCCATATAGACAATTGTGAATTTTGCATTTCAGAAGACTATTAACGTCACAAACAAATGAGTGCAATATGGCAGTGTAGTTCATACTTCAGCTCCTGTGCAATGGCAGCGATCTGCTCCACTCTGTCCTGGTGAGCCGCCAAATCACTTTCAAAGGCCTCATGTTTTCGAAGCAGAGCTCTGATTTCTGTCAGGGTAGCTGTTTCGTAATCCTTTTGTGAGAGGATCAGCTCTTTACCTGCATCACAGACAAGGAGACAAAACAGAGAAGAATCATGAATCAGAAGGAAAGATGACCAGCAATAGACCTGTACAAGCTTTTTCAAGTACTGTATTTATCAAATCCTCTAACAAATTACAAAGTCAAACTATATTTGGTTTAAGCTTAGTTCACAATATAAATGTACAGCAAAGACTATTTTATCATCTTTAATAAACAAAATGTTAAAGTTATGACTAACCAGTGGCCCAGTTCTCATGGTTAGTGGCTTTTTGGCGAAACTTCTCAGCCAAGTGGTCCAGTCTTTCCAACCTACGGATTTCGGTTAGGAGCCACTCCTCGTAACCCTTCTCTGCCTGCTCCAGACCCTGCCACGCACTGGCTATGTCCTATACATACATAATAAAACAGGTTACCAATAATACTACACAGTACTATTGTTAAATCTATTAAACATGGTTTGCGACTTACAGACACCATCTTCCCTTCAGAGGGCATGAAGGCAGGGCGATTACTGATGCGTAACTTAGTTTGCAGTGTGTTGAAGTTAATTTCCAGCTGGCACTTCTCTTGAACCTTGGGGGGCTTGTGCTTGCGCCTGTAATCCCTGAAGTCTTCCAGTTTTCTCTGCATCTCAGACATGGTCTTCTCTGGGGTCCGGTTCTCCAGCCAGGGAGTGGTGCGGCGGATCCACTCCAGCAGCTGCCACACACACAAGGGCAATATGGCATTAAGTGAACACTGTCACTTAGATAAGCTTTATGTAATAATTTTTTTTTGTTCCGCCAATTTCAATTAGGGCGCATGGGTGACTGAAGCCTATCCCAGCAACTATAGTCCTTAGGGGAAGCTCAAAACTATACTTATAATGGCTATAGCAGTTGCACATGACTATACAGTAATTGGACCGAAGCTAGTGGACGTGCGGAGAATCATGGTAACACAGAGAGGACATGCAGACCTCACTCAGACACATTGCTGGCTTATGGATTAATCTAATTTGTGGTGAGAGTACTAACCACTCAACCACTGTGGTCCCATTTTCATTCGATTTTTTAATTAATATTCCAACAAGTTTAGTTCAGCCTATTTTTTCAACTTCAACCTCAGAGGAAACCAGCTCAGTTAGAATTATGTAACATTATCATAAAAAGCTCAAAGGTTTAATTTAAGTTCTGGCTATATTTCACAAGGTGTCATCAGCAGTTTTATAAATGAAACTATTGCTGCTTTTACTGTACCTCACTGGCCAGTCTTTCATACTCCTCCATCATTTTTTCATTCTCCTGGTTCACACCCAGCACCTTACATATCCTGTTGGCTGCTGTTTCTGCCTGTAAGACCAGACCATGATAAAATAATTAGATAGATCACAATCTAAAGAGGTATGTACCGCAAAATTAACTTTACATTTCAATTAGTGATCAAAGTTGACAACTTTATTAAATACCCATTAGATTTAATTCTGTACCTGCTCGGCTCCAGCAAAAGCGTGGTAAAAGCAGGAAACATAGGTCATGATAGCTCTTTCATCTGGCTTGGGGGTGTTGATAATATCTGTAACATTAAGAATAGTTAAAATGTATGAAACTTTAAAAATATATCATTAAATATAGTAAAAATGTTATGTCAGTTTTGAAAGACATTTTACAATACCTTCTGCGTCCAACATTTTGGGAATGTCCAGGTGTTTCTCTGCAATGTCAAAAGCCAGGTTTAGGTTCCCCAGAGGATCATCCTAAATAAAGAAGTACAATTCACAAAGCAGAAATGCTGGACTTAACATGCCGTCGCGCTGACCTCCATGCTATGGTGTACACATTACACTCCTGACCACAACAGACATGACAATATTTATTAGATTTGTTTTAGAACAGTGATCAAACCATGCAATTATTGTCACATATTGTCGTTTTTTTCCATTGGTTTCAATCAGGAATATTTATAAATATTCTTACACCCGTGGGACCTAGTGTCTGGGCAGAGTGCATTAGAACAACAGCTGACATGGAAGCCCTTCTTGCTAATGGGACAGTCAGTGAGAGTGCCGGAGAGTACAGGGATCATGCTGCTACAATTGTCTCTATCTCTGTAGCACTGTCCCGTAAAGAAGTGGGTGACACAATACATGACAGGGCCAGCTGCTTACAGATCCGGAGCGGGACAGACAGATATAAGGATAGAGTAGTAGACCGATGACGAGATAGATGGGGTACTCCAAAGCCTCTGTGTGTAAACTGTGTACCCTTCCACCCAGATCTGTCTCAGCAGGCAGGACATAGTGAACACATTCACCTGAAGTCACATTCAATAACTGTCAAAGTCTACAATACCAACAGCATATTGGCTGTTCGACAAGTACTGAAAGTTGTAGTAAAATGTATACTCACTGGCCACTTTCTTATTATAATAATAATTTCTAATAATGTGGAATTCAGTGTTGTCTTCTGCTGCTGTTGTCCATCTGCTTCATATTTTGTAAAATTTTGTTTTCTGAGATGCATGGTCTCCCTAATAAAATGGCCAGTGAGCGTAAGCCAAAGAACACCACTCATGTCTAAACCTGTAAACCATCTTCTTGATTTAGTAAATTATCAAACTAGTTAAATTACAGATACAGTATGTATCTGCATTTGCTCTTCCACATGTGCTTCACACTGTGCTCCAACAGCAGGGACAATGGCCGAGGGAAGAGATAAGCCTGAGATCTGCTGGGACCAGGCTCAGGTTTCTGTGACTATTCCGGGTCAGGTCAGTTGTGAGCTGATAACTCACTTTTCTCCTTTTTGCACCAATAGTGACAGAGCGTCTGCAAAATAAATCTCTATTATTCATTGTCTTTGGTATTTAGTATTCATCAAGATCTGTTGCTAGAGTACAAAATCTTTTAAACTTGACATCCAAACAATTAATTCCTTAATCTCCTGCTTATTCCAACTGTGGGATACACCCTGACAGTATCCAGTAAGCTGCTGATTTTCCCAAGCATGCTTGATAGCCTCACTACAACCTTATTTTGAAAGAGTATTTTAATGTGATGGAATGTATAAATCTATCATGTAAGTCATCCAAACATAAGTGGAGTGAGTGTGGATAAGAACCATGCACATACAGTATAATGTACCCAACCCAAAGCTCAAAAAGCTATAATACCAGCACTATATCAATATACAATACAAATGTATACACATTACACACAGTGAATATAAGTCTTATGCAAACGGTCACTGGCACATTTGTGAAGACTGGCATGTTAGTGTTTGGGGCTACACAGCATCCTGTTATCTGTCTGACCACACAACACCTTGTTGAGCTTAGAGTAGTCGATGAGGTCGGGTCTGTGTCTATGAATCAGGGCGCAGAAAGCCAGGCCGTCCTTCCAGCTTCACCAGCCAATAATCACAAAGAATCCACAGTCAATTGAAAAGAGGGAATATGGCTAAAGCTTAAGTCCAGTTGCAGACTGTTTATAACAATCTTATGACTAAAAGCACCAACTTTTAAATAAGTTCATTTTTTGTTACTGAATATGCAAAATAGACGGTATGAGCATGCTGCAGGACACCACATTTTATACCTACACATGTAAAGAGCACTAACCTCACATGGAAGTTTTGGACATTGACATTCCTGTAGGGGGCAGTCTTTCTCTGACACCACAAGAGAAGACCTTCCTTAGCAGATGTTTCTAAGAAGAAAAGGGTATAGAGGATTTGTTTATGGTAGCTAGGTGTATTCTTTGCCATTAGTAGTTCTTATAACACGTGGTCTCACCTTCCACAGAAATGTCCTGAATGGCGAAGCGGAGGATGATAGTCCAGATCATTCCTAGTGTCATCTTAACGTTACCATCAACAATCTCTGAAAAACAAGCAATATCAGTTCAGTGGAATTTTAACTTAAAGAATCATAAAAACTATAAATTGAAAACTTACCTTCAGCTCCAATAGAGACCAATTTGACTCCTTTGCTGGTGATAAAGTCCAAAGCTTTGTTAACATTTGCAATTTTATGAAACCGCATCTTTCCTCTGTCGGGTTTGGGTAACCTTTCACCTGTAAACAGATTATAATACGGAGCATGTTACTTCTTAAAGTTTATGATGTTCATGGATCCTGCACAATTTAAATCTGACCTGAGATGACTTCCAAAAGGAGCATGAGCTTTAGGCCATTCCTGAGGTCCTCTTCAATGTTTTCGATTTGAGTACCAGCTTTCCTCAAGTGAGAGTTGCACCAGGCTGTAAAAGTCTACAAGAAGAAAAATGTCTGTTTTATTTATTATTATTTATTTATAACTAACTTACTAAACAAAGTGAGACTGTCATATTTTCTTGTGTTTTTGTATTTGGTGTTACAGGTGACTGGAGCCTAGAGTGGCAAATATAAATCTTGGGTAGGTTGGAGTATTCTACAGTTCGCAAATGTTTTTTCAGGGGACCCATATTTTTGTATTGCCATAATAACCGCAACACAACTTTTTAGTCAAGTTTAAGCATTTTGATATTCTAATTATTTTGCTTCTTCTAAGTCTTAATGCATTTTCTTTTGACGTTGCTTAAGGATATACCAAAAGCTATTTTCTTGCACAGAAAGAAATTTGGGGATACAACTAAAAGCTTTGGTGACCCACTTTTAGGTACCGATCCAGTGTTTGAGAACCACTGATCTAGATAATTGAAATCTTACATTTTTTAAATTCCACTCTTTATCATACTTTATTTTTAGCTTTTCCTGTAACAGTGATTTTACAGCAGAGATCAAGCCCTCACATGGGCCACTGATATACTGTAAATCAAGTTAGGACTAGATCATTGTCCAGCTCTTCCTATTTTTATAAAGCCCCTCAATAGCCCGTAGCGGAGTTCATGGCGATCAGCACTGTACGGATAAAAGCTGAAAGCCGACCACAGAGCACATTCCAGCCGATAGAAGGTGTTAAATTTAGAGTGCTCTGGCCTGCCTCATGATAAGGGACGGGAAGGAAAACGTCAAATCGCCAACATGAGTGAAAATGTCACGTGGGCTGAGACCGTTTTCTCCTCGTGTCACCCTCCATCACGGTTTTGCCACTCATAATCTGTCTAGTTCCAGCTGGAGATAGAAGATAGCATTATCACAAACATGTATGGTGTTCTTCCAGGTGACACCTCTTTCTATGCTTGGCATGGAGAACGGTTGGAAATGCAAGCCAGTCTGCTCTCAGAGTTAAGTGCTACTTAACCATGGTGATGTAAGCTTGAATTTTGCACACCTTTTATTCTGTGGGCCACTAAAAAGATTTAGCGATTGTGTATTTTAGTAGCATTTTTCCAGTTTATGATTGTTGTCCAGTGATCACAGGGTTGGTTGTTCTACTAGTTTACACTGCTGTTATGTCCTTGGGCATGACACTTCTCCCAACTTGTCAGTCTATTAATGTAGTGTTGAATGATGATTGGGGAGGGCGAAAGGAAATTGATATCATCATTTTTAATTTATTTACTTTGTGGCAAGTAAAATGTTTTTATGTTATTTTCACTCAAGGGGGCAATACTGATGGCAGTTGACTTAACTTGAACAACTACACCCTTTGATAAAATGTGTTAGGCTGACCCTCCTAATTTGACTCGCTGTTGCAAAACTCTGTGGCCTGTATTTCAAGCCCCTTGTCTCTCTTTCCAGCACTACTGACCAGTGACGATTGATGCTAAAAATATTTATGAATCACATCCAGCAGGGACCAACCCCTATCACTGAACTGGCTATTGAGTTGCTGGACAATGTAGAAAATTATCTGTCATCTGTCACACTCACCTAGATTATAACAACATGTCTGAATTTGAGTTATTTTTGTTTGAATTAAACTACCTTTCAAAAAAGAACAGCCAAATATCTCTGTTAAGCAGTGTTGGCTCCTGGTGGTCTCAACAAAAGCTGTGTGGTGACATTATTACTGTAAAATGTTGAGCTACTGAGTATGATTTATTACACAGCTTCCATGGACTTAAAGATATTTGGCCAGTATATTATACTGTACATGTGAAGTGATCATTTGAAACAGCTGTTT
>JAVQJW010369080.1:0-12340 GCA_036025195.1 Hypseleotris klunzingeri
TTTTTTCTGCTTTACAAAAACATTTCAAAAGTCTGGCTTACTCTGTTATTTACATACTTAAGAATTCTGAGAGTAAATAACATTTTATACACAACCGCTCTCACAATTTCTCATACATACAAACACATTATTAAAACATACAACCAGTTCTCCCAGAAATGTGGTCACAACTTCAAATGATGTACCCCAAGTAGATTGTAAACAATAAAAACAAAGTAAGGTGGCAAAATCCCAGAGGTTGGTCAAGAACAATAAAAAAAAGCTACGCTCATTCAGAGTTCAGCAACATTAACTGTCTACAGATAATAACTTAAAAATAAGTGAATTTGGCAACTTTATATTCCCTGTAAACAACACTGGAGGCACAGTGACAGTAGGTTACTGAACTCTAAACAATATCTGGTGCATTCGAGATGTAACTTCCAACGGTTTGTCAAGTTGCTTTGGTTTCAAACGATGTAAAGACATGTTAGATCTCTTGAATGTAACCCAAAACATACAACACAAAGACTAACCTCATAAATTATTGCTAGGGTGATTTTTATGTTATTTTTCTAATTTGTGCAGTTATTGGCATTGTGTGTGTTTTGAGATTTTAGGACATTAGGACATTTTGGCTTCGGATTCAGCTGCCTTTCCCAGCACGGAGCTGTCTTTACATGTAAGTCTTAACCTGCAAAATTAAATTGATATGGAAAGTGGAAATGTGATACAAAGGCAAAAAACAATGGCAAAAAAAAGTTTCATTCTTCCCTCCAAACGTAACCAGCATCAGCATTGGCACAGATTCTGTGTTCAGCCCCTAAAAAAGCCTTTCGGTCTGGTTCAAAATTAAAAAGTGCTGCCAAGTTACATTTCCACCATTTCATTATAAAAAATGAGAGATAAAACTTTTGAATATCAATAAGTCAAGTAATATCTCCATACAGGAGACACCAGCCAAGTTTCAGCCATTTCAGTCCTTCCATTGCCTGTTTCCTTCTGTGACTGACGCATGTGTAGTGTTCACACCTCGTCTTTAGTTTGACATCTGCCAGAGAAGAGCTGTTCACAGTTGAGGGGAGCAGGTAAGACTTCAAGCTAACGCAGAAGTACAGTCACTTTCAACTCTTTAAGGTCGATGAAACCTGCAGACAAATTTAGATTAGGTATTAATGTTTTGAAACCAATACTGACACAAAAATAAAATAAGGAAACAATAGCAAGAAACAGATTGGAAATACAGTTACACAATGATTGGTACCTTGTCAGGTGACGACTGGACTCATGTACCTCCATCTCTGTGCTTTTAAACTCATTTAGTTCCTTTCTGATGGCAGCCTGAAAAGCAAGACAAAGCTGTCAACCTAAATTGAATGATACTTTTGTACAAGACTGGTTCAAGAATGCAATGAGAAATGCGTTCACCTTATCAGCAGCTGTTAGTCGCGTCCACGGCTTGTCTGCTCTCCTGTCATAATCCTGAGCCTCAGCCACTTCCACATAGTCACTGAAGCGAATCAATATCTTGGCTTCCCTCAATTCCTCCACGGTGGGCCTCTGGCTGAGCTAAAGGTTTGAATAAAAAAGTATGTTGTCACAATGCCTTGATTACCAAAACATAACATCCAAAACATAACATTTCTGATTTACTGTTTAGTGTAGGATTTTCTGCCACCTAGTGATGAGATGAAATATTTCAATCGAGTTCAAAGGACTTTCCAGTTGGGTTTTAGAAATAACTCTAAATAAGTCTGAATATAGTTGAAATGTCATAGTATTCATTACAGAATAATAGGCTCTGACTCTAAGACCTTACAAAACAAGTAATTCTTCACACACTACACAGTCAGAAAGCATAATGCAATTTGGATCACTTTTTAATTTTAAAGGATGAAAATAGTTGCACAGACCAGACCAGCCTCAATCACTGGACAATTCCTTCCAGGATTTAACATCTCCCTGATCAACTCACCTTTCTGGATAGATGTCTTTTTATTTCCCTCTTCTCCTCCTGCTCCTCCAAACCGTTTCGAGCTGGAGAAACAGAAGACAGAATTTTTTTTTCCTTTTTTTAATGTATTTATTTATTTTAAATCTTACGGTGTTGCGTGTAACCTACGTTTGAGGATGTTTCTCTGCTCAAGCTCTTCTGCTGTCGGCCGTTGACTCAACCGCCTGAGGAAAGAAGCAAATCTATTTCAGGAAATCTATTTTAACATTAAGAACTGTAAATTTGTCATAGCAACAGAGATGGAAAATGCATACTACCTAGTCTATAAATATTAATATAGATTAATAGTTTTCTTGCAATACTTTTCTTTCTGTTTTGCAAGTAATTTTGAAAAGATTACAACTTAAAACCTTGGCCAAAGGGAACTAAAGGACAAATAAACATGTTCACTTCACTAGTTTGACTGTCTAAAAATTATGTATATGGCCTTCTACCACAACCTCTCCAGCACCAATCAGCAGGAAAAGGAGCACATTTTATTAGTGCTGACAGCATGTAGGGACTTTTCACTAGTGTATCAAACACATGATAAATGTTCACATTTAAACTCTGTTAGTGCGTCCTCTGCTGTCTGTTGACCTGGGTTTTTCCTCTTGACTCCAATTTGTCTGTGTCATGCTCTTCTGGCCTCTTCATAAATCAACAGCTCCCTTTAGTGGCCTGCTCAAGCTATGACAGCTCCCACTAGATACATTATACAGTATATTACGTGCTGTATGTATTTTGCTGTATAATGATTATGTCCACTTGTTTTGTTCCTAAGATGTAAATCGGTAAAGCTAACCTGGTGAGTTTGGTGGCCGTTTGCTGCCGGGACTCCAGTCTCTCTTGGTCTGACTGCATGGGCAGGATGTTCTTCTCCTCCAGCTCCCTCTGTGATGGACGGTTACTCAGTTTAATGGCCAGAGAGTCCTTTCGTAACACCTTCAGGGCCAGTGTGCCTGAGTGGACAAGGTAAATTGACATGGCTCAGCTTTATAGATCCAGACTGACAGTGCATTATTGCTTTATAGATTTTTTCAGTCATTGTTTTTTGGGCTTAATGTTGTTTATTATACAGCTAAATGGGGTAATAATTTGATTTAGTGAATGCACACATTTAACAGATTGGGCACTATTACTTTGTTATATTGTTTAATTTAACTATGTTATACTTATATTATGTGTCTAATTTTAGTATTTGGATGTAATCTCTGAACACATAGACAAGTTTGCATCTCCTTTATAGTAAGACTTTCCAAAGATATTATGATGCAGATTTTAATAAGCAACAAAATCTTTTAGACTCACTTGTTAACAGGGTGTCATCATCCTCTTCCTCGTCTTCATCTTCCTCGTCTTCATCATCTTCATCTTCCTCCTCTTCATCCTCCTCCTCTTCCTCCTCCTTGTACATACCCGGCAGGTCGTTGTAGCCCGCCTGAACTGGAAGGTTCTCCTTGTCATCATCACACTTGATCATCACCGTGGGAACAGCATGCATCATGGAGCTGCAGAGAGTGAGAAGCCAATGGTCACAGGTCAGCTCAATATTACAGTAGTTCACATTAAGAAGGAATACAGTATATGAAGAGTTGCCAGTTTAAATCCCGCTTGAGCGCATACTGTAGTTGTGTCCCTGGGCAAGACACCTCACCCAGCTTGCCCATCTATGTATGAATGTGTTAATGTGATTGTGGTGATCAGGAGGGCCCATAAGCACACAATGGCAGCCACCAAGTCTGACTGAGGAGTGAATTACTTAATAATGCATAAAATTATAAAGCATATTTCAGTGTCTAGAAAAGTGCTAGATAAAGATTTAAAGATTTGTATTATTACAAAATTCAAAGCTATATACAAAGAAACACATGCATTTACATATACCAAGAAACTGTACTGTAAATGTGGTAGGCTGAAGTAATATTTTTAGGAATAGTTCCCCAGAACAAACAATCTAAAATGCTACTCAATTTAAAATATTTTCCCTGAATAGATTTTGTTTTTACATAATGAAAATGTACATACACATTACACTGCTCCACAAATATAAGGCTGCAAATAGCATTGAGGCTGGCATGGGGGAAATTAATCTTTGACAGGCAACCAATCACAGAGATGGATGAAGAGGTGTGGAGTAGAAGAATGTGTGCTGCTTTCTACCAACTGTAACAGACCAGAGGCAATACATCTCTACAAACAAGTAGCTCAAAACACAACACGGTGCAACTATACTTTCTTTAGTTGTAATACTTGTACATAAAATGATATTGGGAAGCTCATGACAACTCAAGCAGCAGATATGTTTGGTCAGAAGTTTATTATGGGAGAAAGTCATATTTCAGGATAAGAATCAGTCTATCAAAAAGCAAATCAAATATCCTTTAGCTTGTTCCTTGTTGTTTTCAATCCAATATCCAAAGACCTGACATTCATATAACCAGAAGCAAAAAGATGAATATGAAGATGTTTTTGTATTTAGATTTAGATGGAAAAGATTTACTGGTTTATAATAAATATTAGTTAAGCATTAGTAACCTGTTAATAGAGTATTTACAAAGCATCACTTAATAAATAATAAATAAACAAACACCATGGATTAATGTTTAATTCCTATGCTGTAACCTTGTGTAAACCAGGGCAAATATGTAAACATCTGTGATAAGTATCTACTAACTACTTAAATTATTAGTTAACTGCACATTCTTTGGTCCTTTATTACTGCTAATAATTGGTGAGCTATTCTAAACCAATGTATTCTGCTGATGAATTAGGCACACATAGTAAAATA
The DNA here is from genome assembly GCA_036025195.1 of Hypseleotris klunzingeri. Taxonomy (NCBI): domain Eukaryota; kingdom Metazoa; phylum Chordata; class Actinopteri; order Gobiiformes; family Eleotridae; genus Hypseleotris; species Hypseleotris klunzingeri. The sequence continues at coordinate 4,764 of JAVQJW010369080.1, forward strand.
ATGTTTTTGTTTATATAAATTAGACCATTGATACAGAAAGCTCCCACTGGCACTCACCTCTCAAATCTCTGCATGGTCAGGGCTAGAGTCTTGTTGAGCTCCTCGATGATGCGACTTGGAGGATGAAGAGCAACAGGCAGTGTCTCGTACTGGAGAGAGTGTCCGCCCCCGGGAGCGTGGCTGGAGGGGGCGGGGCACTTCTGGAAGGTAATAGTGGAGGACTCCATGCTCCCTGTGGGTACAGAGATCAGGAGCTTCTTTGGAGGTAGAGGCGGAGACAGCTTCACCGACATACACGGCAACTTCACAGGAGTGCCATCTGAACGGAAAAAGTGTAACCAGAAGTATTTACATTTAACTTTGACACGTCTTGACTTGTGTTGTATACAGTACATTCAGAGTACATGGTTAGAGTTAGGAGTGGGCGATATAGTATAAAATAAATTACTAAGCAAAGATCGCAATTAATTTTATCATGATTTTAGTTGACTTAAAATGTTCTGCCTTACACAGAGGACTACTGCTAAATAAAACAATTTTACTGCATTTTCTATGTACATCCAATCCAGTTATTATAATACTTATTATAAGATGTATGATATATTGCCCACCCCTAGTTAGAGTCCACCACAATCAAGGTGCAGAAACCTCTCACCCACAAGACAAGACAAGACAAATGAAAGAAATGAAAGTGGTGTAAATATTTAATATTTACACCACTTTATAGTTTTGTTTAATTGTTTTCTTTATATAAATATTTAACAACAAAATCTACAATTCGGTCTTCTATTAGGGATATTTATTGCCAATGAATGAAAATAGAAATTAATATTAACTACTGTATTATAATTAAACTAGTCCTAACTACAGTACATTGACAACATAAACTAAAAGCCTTACATTTAGACTAACTTCCACAGCGGAAACATAATTACATTTCTGAGTACTGTAAAAGATGAATTAGTAAGATTTACCTGTTATATGATTAGGTAACCTGGTGAAGGGTTTGGGTGGCAGAGCTGGAGGTTGTTTGTGAAGCACTGGAGTTCTCGAAAGTGTGGATTCATTGCTTTCGACTGCAAACACAGTGGGTTTCTTTGTGGGTGGAGCTTGGGTAGTTTTCTGAGCTTGGTCCTGTTGACATGCACCTTCACCGAGCGTCGGAAACTCACATGAGCCTGAGGAGAAAGTATAAATAAAACATTCAGAGGCCATGGTGTGTAGAGTATAGGGGTGGGACAAAATATGAATACAACGATATAGAAAAATACAGTCCTTAAATTTTGTCTACAAATTTTAGAAAGTCATTTTCATCGTTATAATTATTAGATTAACTAAATCTTCATAAATGAATAAAATCCATTAATTGGAATACACTTTATTTGGGTTCTTTAAAAACAGTGATATATCATAGGTTTTCATGTGCAATATATCGATTATCGCAGTATCACCATATTGTGATAGTATTGGTATCATCAGCCATGTATCGTGTATCGAATCGTGAGGTACCCTGTAATTACCAGCCCTAGTAGAGTAAACAGTAAGAGTGATGCTAACGCTTACCTACAGCAGCAGTAGCTCCCTCCATTAACTTACTGGTCTCAGAGTCAGGCCCTGGAGACTGGCCATTCTCCATCTTGACCTCCTCTTGTCCAACTGGAGATGAGCCTTCTGCAGAGATAAGAAGTAATAATCACAATCCAGTAGAGAATGGAGCTGCAGTAACCTTGGCTGTAAGCACCAACCACCTTGACTACTATTCAAAAAGCTACATAAAGTAATGCATTGAATTTATTGAATGATTTACAACAATGTTATAGTCTCTAATGAACAACTCTGGTCTTGAGAAAACACTTGGAAAAAGTGGTAACATTGTGAATTTGATTGCATTTCTGAGTGCTGAGTACCTAAGATGTGGTCAGGTGTACTCTTCATTGGGATATAGTGGAATAGTTGAAAAGAAGTATATCAGAAATATTTATGGTGTTTCTGGGCCTCACCTTTCTCTTGAACCTCCTTGAGCACCCCTTTTTTAATGAGCTCCTCTCGACTTTGGCGAGTAGACATCTTTCTCTCCAATACTGTTGAACAAAAACCAAAATTGTTAAGACTTATGTTTAGTGTTCTTGATAGTGTGTATATTGTTAGTGTGACATTTTGTACCACACGACTGAAATAATAATGTCCTGAAATAAAAACCTAGTAGTGATCAGTCAAGCATCACATTGTTCCTGGTCTGTTGGTGTAGGTGTGATGTAAGGACACATACTTCATCAGTACACCTTGAAGGCTATACTTGTCTTTTCATGCATGTTAATCTCCAACCACTTAGTACAAGGTGTTCAATATACTTTAATATACACCAGACAGCTGTGACAGCTGGGGAACAGCTTGGCTCAAAGATGCTTTGTTCCAGTCTGCTGTTTGTTAGTGTGTTTCTCTGAGTGAGAAAGGATATAGCTAAGTTCAGCAAGATGAGAAACAACCACTGGCATTTCTGTGACCAAACCTTTTTACACCTTATTACTCTGTGCATAATGTAGCATATTGTATTTTTCTGCTTACAGTGGGTAAATGTGCACTCCCTAAACACAGCAACACTTTTAATTATAAATAATTTGTTGATGAGATGAATTCTCAACTAACTAAAGGATTTTAGTCGTAAGTGGAAAGGCTAAAAAAATTAGTCTCATGAATTTAATAAATGTGCATAAAATGGTTATTTTATTTTTAGTTATTTTTTTTTAGATTCTTGGTCAAAGTAACTATAGAAATAAACCCTGATGCCAGAAAATTTTGCTTACACAAAAACTGTGATTTTTGTCAACTGGGAAGACAGCTAACACCCAGGGGCTCAAATAAATGGAGTATGTGGTATAGTGTCAAATATATTTCTAAGTGTGAGAGACTGTTAGGGGCTTTCTGAATGTGCAGTCTTAAATAATGATTATCATACAGGGGTCTCTGCTGCAGCCCATATATCACAGCCCTGCTCTGTAGCCCTGACCCTGTGTGACCATTTATCAATGCTGCTGTTGCTAAGGGCATCAGGGAGACTTTACACTGCCACCGAGAGGACCTAGTGGTCAAGGCAGACCATCAGAATAGGGGTGGGCGATATGGTAAAAATGTAATGTCATGATATTCATTAAGCTAATATCTTTTTTTAGTTGACTTTACATTTTCTGCTTTACTATCTTATCTAAATCTAAATCTATCTAAAAATGACAGTGAAGAACAGATCATAAATGATCGCCCTGTATCACAATTCAAAGTTCTTTCCAGATTAGCCCGATCTTCATAATTACATATCACAATTAGTTTTTTAGCGCCTTATTCCCAACCCTAATTCAGACACAGGTGATGAATAGGTGACAATGCATGTTTAGTGTTATTTCTTACCTGCTGAGGTCTGCTTGAACTTTTCACTTTTTTTCTTCCTCCATTTCCAGGGTTTAAAAAGTCGACCCAAGTTTGCAAATTTGCTCCGGCGTCGTATAGGAGGGGTGTGTGTTCCCGGGACCAGAGAATCGGAGCGCATCGCTGCAAGTCGCTCCACTTCCTCAGCTGGAAATGAGACATCATCAAGGTCAGAAACAGGCAGGCAAACAACCATTAATTTTAACACAGTGAAAGTTTTCTTTGGTGTTTTTGAACAAGAATTTAGCAAGCAAGCTTTTCGTTATTTGGTATTCACTGACCATAATGGCTATTTAATGTAAATGAATCTGTCACAGTCTTAATAAGAGACATTCTAATCAATTAAACTCAGACATGATTTCTGTTACAGAACATTAAATTAAGCAATTAGTGATGGGTAGACTGAAGCTTATGACCCTCTGAGAAGGCCAATTAAATGGTTTTATTGGTTAACTAATTTTTGTAATGAAAGGTAGAACACATAAGGCTCACTGCACATTTGAGTAAGCCATGTGATACCTGGTGTGGTTGATGAGGTCCTGTATATAGAGGTTCCTGATTTCAAATGTCAAGAGAGAGATTCCCCAGAGGCTGGTGCATAATCAAGTCAAGTAAAGCTCATTTGGATCACTGTTAATCATGGTTTAAGTGTCAGTGATACACCAGCGGGAACAAGGCATGAAAAAGTAAATGAAAGAAACTGGAGAGAGTAGAAAAAACGTCAATTAAAGATAAAAAGACTCTTACGAAACAAATAGTACACATCCACTTAGACAGGTATTTCACTTTCACATCACAGTAGGGAACTTTGCACATTTCCAAGGGGGTTTTGATAAAAGCTCCAGTTCTTTTGAATTTACCTTTCCCAGTGAACTAAACAAACTGAAAATTCAGACTACAAATGTAGACAGTAAATCTCACATAGGTTCAGATCAGATCACCACAACATGAAGAATGCTGAAGAATAATTATGTAATTTCAACATAGCACACAAATCTTGTTTATACTCACAACATAGACATAGTACTGATTAAATACTGTTAATTAACCTCAAATTACTTGCACATTAACACAAGCTGGAGTTTCTAGAGTGCAGTGATGCATATTGGCATGGGTTTAACACTGAAGCCCCTTATTGACAAACCATCTACCCAGCCTTGCAATCAGAACACAGCTGGATCATTTAGAAAAAAGGCATGTATTTAAAATGGAAATTAATTGTATCTTGTGTGTAAATGTGCAATGTATCGTCTCTAAAAGCCCCCTGTGGACTGGTGTTGAAAATTAGCACGTGCTAACACACTTAAGCAATACATCTGGTTGTCCAATACTGTATGTCCTTATTAAATAAATAATAATAAAAAAAATGAACCTAAACCCAAACCCACAAGATGTCATATTGTCAGACAAGTCTGCAGCTATAGAAAGAGAGGAGCCTTGAGGTGGCCTTCATTACAAAAGAGATGTCAGTTTGAATCAACTACTACAACCATCAACAACAACCCCTTGCACCAGCAGCACCACCAGAAGCCTTGCAGTTGCTCAGTGAACCAGTCTGCGACCATTCAGAGTAGCACCATGGTGTGAATGCCTGAGAGGCCTTCCTAGGGCACGCCACTGGATTAAACCTCATTACTGTATCATTAGTCATATTACAATTGCATAATAAATTTGGTATTGAAAATTAGTATGTGAAAATGCAGCAGAAGTAAAACTGGCTGGCCCTGGGGTGAAAAGGTCTTGTTTGTGAATTAGAACTTAAATAAGTAATAAGCTGGGGGTCACATGCACTCCTGGACCCGGAGGGCAGCACAATTATTGTAAAACTTAAAACAAAATAAATAAATATTCTTCTGGCCATATAAAAGTATTAGAAATGGTTATTCAATAATAATAACAATGGATTGGGTTTGTACTGCAGTTTACAAGGTCTCAAGGCATTCTCTGTCTGCTTGATTGTGGTCTTGTTTTGGTGCAAGTTCAGTCCTGGTTTGGCCTTCATATATTCCTGCTGTAGTCTTGGTTTAGTCCGAGTTTGAGATTTTTTTTAAATAGTAAATAAAATGTCTTTTGTTTCTGCTTAACAGTTACCTCATAGGCTATTACTTCTTTTATTATTATGCAGCCTGGGTGTCCCATATCTGCCCTTTTTAGTGTGACCCTCCAGAGGTGCAGAGGGAGCAGCTGTACATGAGTCAGTCTCACTGCAGGGCCACATTCCTTTAGTCAAACCCAGGGCTTGTTTTGTGACTGCAGCCTCTACACTCCACTGACTCATCCAGGTCAACAATAAGAGAACACAAGATACTGCTGACAACCTTTTACTTGGTTACCCATCAGTGTTTTGCATGGTTTACTGCACATGGTTTGATCATCAATCAATTGAAATCATCTATTGTCTGGGTAGTTTATTGATCTTCAGACCAAAAAGCAGTAGGCTATATAACACCCGAGGAAGCATTATTTTTGGCCAAAAACTGCAGTGGCAGACTAAAAGAATGGATCATTTAGAACATGTTTTAAAGTAACATTTTGGTTTTAGTGAATGCAAATTGGTAAAATATTAGAATTCCAAAATGTTCTGGTTGATCCGTAGGCCTATACAATCTAGTTTAATTGTAGGCCTACTATGTCTATTGTCTACTAAGGAAAAATAACACTAACAAAAAGAAAATCTAAACAGAAATATATTTGACAGCCAGATTTTATACACAAAAATGTACAACATTTGAGTGGCTGTGAAATAATTTGTGAACTCTATTAAATTATGATCCTTGACAGATCCATAGGCTAGCCTAAGTAGGCCTTTGTAGACTAAATATAATGGATAGCACTACTATGCGTCTAGATATATCAATGATGATGACAATTTAAAATAAAAAGAGTTGAATAAAGTGCCCCGAACGACGCAAAGTAGCCCAAACAGACTGGAGCCTACTGATGGAAATGCACTGGGATGGTCAGAGCTCCCCATGATGCCATGAAGACTGGGAGCGGCCACCAACGAATGACAATAACTGAACAACACAGTCAACAAACACCTCTACAGAAACCCCTACTGTATCATGAAACTGCCTCTCACCGTCCAGCTCTGCCCCTCGACAGTTACTGCAGATGTGTTTGATTTCTTTGCCGATCTGACAGTGGATCATGAACGGCATGTTGTTGTTGTTCACCGCGGGCTGATGCTGGTGGTCTCTCCCGGAGCCGCTGCTGGAGCCGCGGGACCTCATCCTGGACAGGCAGAAAGCTCTCCTCTTCCTCGGCTTCTCCTCCAGGGGAGCGGGTTCTGGTAAAGGCGCCGACATTATCTGAGTTTGAAGACCAGACTCGGACCACAGGCACACCACATCACCGCGGCCCGCCATGTTTGCACCGGACAACAGGGCTGGACCCTCTCGCCCTCTGCTCTGTGGAGTGGAGGGGGATTCAAATGCTTTGCAGCGCTGTGTCCAGGACAAGCGCTCCACTACAACTACAACATCCTGACAAGAATTTCACAATAAAAGCCCCATAGCTTTAAGATTTGCTGTGGGTGGACTATTGTCCCCAAAGACCATGTCAATATTAAAGTTTTTTATTAATGCAAAGATTGCCAAAATTATTCATTTGAAAACATTCGCAAATTGAAGTTTCTAACAGTAGGCGCGATCCTTGTCTATTGGCCAATCACACCAGACTCTGAACTACAAAGTCTATGTAAAGCAGTCGCCTGGCCTATCTCATCTTTCTTACTACTTCAGTCCTTATAGCGACGTGTTTGGATCATAGAGTAGGCTATAAGTTTGGATTCTGAGGACACCCATGGTTCAAAAGAATACCTCCACGAGGGCACCACACAGATGCGGCATTCAGTCATCTCCTGTAGTTACATAGTATAACCTGCAGGTGAAGACCATTTACAAAAGATCTGTCTGAGACAATTAACCTCAAATCTAACTCTGCAGCAGGGAGCAGCACATGGTCAGTTTATGTATTGTCGCTAATCATCTTCTTAACACCTGTTAAATAGCCTACAAAATACAGAACACGTAGGCTATTTTTATTGTCTAAATATACAATACATCCATTGTGATAATATCTTTAAATGAATTAGTTTAGTTTAATGGTATGTTTTTTGTGTTAACATCAACAGAATACTGTTTTGTTGCTGATCT
>JAVQJW010369660.1:0-11131 GCA_036025195.1 Hypseleotris klunzingeri
GCTTCTCCTCCCTCTTTGTTGATGTAATTCCCTTTGACTGTATTGAACAAGTTTGGGTTGAGAAGCACAGTGTCAAATTATACTTTAAAAATCTTGTTATAGACCGTATTGATGGTATCCAGACACATATGAGCACAAAGGTAGACCTCATGCACACTTTTGGATTTTGCTGAAAAAGTCATAATAATTTTCTTTTCTAGTTTTGCCCCATAGTCCCACCATGTGCATCTATGTGGGGAAGCAGATGCCACAGCACTCCATACAGATCTCCAGGCAGTCTGAGGACTCGCAGCAGGCGTCCATGATGCCACAGTCCATATCACAGGGGCAGTTACAGTCGTCACCCAGGTCATCAGAGCAGCAGCAACAGCAGCAGCCTTCAGATGTACACGTGCCACAAGACGCCTGAGCCACCACCATGTTACACAGTGTCAGGAACTCACAAAACAGACACGCCAGGATACAGTGGACACAGCAGTCTGGGCAGAGAAAATAAAAACATGTAATTAATTATTGAGATTAACATTAACACAACAACGTAAAAAAAGTGCAGCTGTGGTGTGGTGGTCAAGTAGACAGGGGGTTGGAGGACTGATCAAAATTCAAATAAATGATTCCTGTCCTGTTGCTGTGATTAACGCCCTGTTAAATAATTGTGGCATTATCATTCAAACTGCTGGCACAATCACACTAAAATGATTAGCATGGTCCAAGAAAATAGGAGCTTAATGCTAACCAGGCTCATACCAGTCATTAACATCTGACCTCCCCACACCTCTGCTTTGTAAGCATGGCTGTGAATTTTAACTTGCTTTGACAAAAACGTTTTATGAAAAGTACATCTTATCTGATAACCTGGCAAAAGCCAGATCGATAGCCCTCTGCTTCAGAGTGCTGCACATCGATCTGGAACTGCTCCATAGACAACTCTCTGGAAACATAGCCGCTCAGGAGAGAGCTGATTGGCTGAACGCAACACAACAAGCCAAACAAGGAACTGCTAAATTCGTAAATGAATTTAATAAATTATAGCTGTGTGATTTTTAATGTTTTTGTAAAATTATAGCAGCATACATTACGGCAAATGCAGCCCCGTGATTGGTCCGCACCACCAGTGGTGTTCTGTCGGACGAAGTGAATGGGAGCGGTACGAGATGGATTTCTGTGAGGTTGGGTTGCCAGGTTGGGAAACCTCGCAAAAATCCAGCTTGCAGGGCAAGGTTACTTATCTGAAGTGTGGTGAAAAACTCACAATTCATTCAAAAAGTAAAAGAAAATCTATGGAATGAAAAATCCTAGTTTTAATTAATATTTTTTAAAGGTTTTCAAGCATATTTACTGTTGATGCAAACCCTGTATATATTCTGTTCTTGTAACATGCTGCCTAAAAAGTAAGTATTTTTTCAAGTACACTAAATACCTCTCTCAAAGTACAAGAACTTGCCCACATCCCCCTCCACTAAACCGCTCAAAAATAGCATTGCAAACAGGGCGCATTTGCATAACTTTCATCAGCCGTGAGCCGTCAGAGGGGCTGCTGTAGTGATTGGGTTAGAGGGAAAAGCAGAGAAGGAGGAGAGTTTTTGAGCAAGCTGAGGACTGTGCTGGATGCTCATGTTTGATTAATCAAAGTGGGGCAGATTTTTTTTTCTATTTTTTCGATGCTCAAGGCTGTCGAGCTGACCAGAAGCACTTGCTAGCCGCCTGTGATACAAACAAGATAGATAGGAACATGAAACGAGCAACTGTGTGTGCGTATCAGAGAGGCCAGCCTGAAGTTTGAATGCATCTTATTATCCTTATCTGGGGCCGTAACACTCGTGGTGAGGAGAGATGCATTACAATTAATTGCTTCTCAACAACTGGTCTCCAATCACAGATCAGAATATAGATCCAGTTTTGGACTTGTTTGATGCCAACAAATGTTCTATGAAAATCACTATGACTTTGGATAAGGTTAAGGCAGACCTGACCATTGTGCGGCCCTTGACCAGTCCATTCTTGGCCCTCAGAAGGAAAACAATAATCAACACATACAGTATCATAGGATTTGTCCTATAACCTAATTTGCCCTCCACAACAGTCCCCGGTCGAGTGTGGCCCTCGGAAAACAAGTAATGAATGTATACATTTTTTGCCCCCATCGGTCAACTTTTTTTCCACTGCATTTCACTAATAGTGCAGTGCCCGGAAATGCATCTCCAGATCTTGAGTTAGGGGTTCCTGCCCTAGCTAGGAGGATTAACTTATAGTGTATGCTTTAGGTTGAGGCTGGTAAAATAATACAGGCACTTTCGATAATAATGATGAACTTAGAGATAACAATAGAGCCAATTTTAAAGTTGTTTCAATACAAGGAAGTTTAATGAAAAACTTCACCATTGCTCCTGCTTTGGTGTATCGTCATCTCAACATCTATAAAATGCCAATGGGAATAATGAACAGTACCCAGGTCCAGCCTTGTGCTCCAAACCTCAAAGTTCAGTCTAACAAACTTTGCAGGACCCAGAGGGCATAGCCGTGGCAGCATTCACAATCTCACAGTACAGACTGCGAACACCATATAAACACAGTACATAGGCATTAAACAGCGGCTGGTCATATCTGCTATTCACTTGGATGTATAATTCAGCACCAGTGATTACAGTGGATCTTAGGAGAAAAGGGGAGTGGTAGGGGGCACTGTACACTAGAGAGATGGACACAAGGAACATCTCAAACATCTTCAGGAAAACAACTCAAAAAGAACAGACAGAAAGAGATACAGAGTGAATCCAGCCAACAGACAAGAGCAGAGTCGACTGACACTCTACTGTTTAATGTTAGTGTGACTGTGAAGCTCAGGATTCTCAGGCCAAAAACCACGTCCAGAGCCTCTGAGGAAATAGTCTGAGACATCTGGAAAGCTAACATCAAAAAAAGAGAGCAGCATGACACAAAACAAGCTGGATGGGCCTCAGAGCAGCAAGCTGTGCAAAACATTCAAACTCACAAAGAGGTAGAGAGAGGCCAAGGCAGATACACATCAACACACACCGATAGATTGATGTGACAAAGCCTTGGTGGCCATGAAGATGGTAGAGTGGTAAAGAGACTATAGGCCAGAAGACTGCAGAGAAGCTGCATTACCGGCACTGTCCGAAACTCTATGTAATCAATGTCTATGTGAAGAGAACATAAATGGGAACCCTTTTTTGTTATTTAAGCAAAGGGTGTTAAATGTACATACATATTTGCTTTTTGTGTAGAGTGAGACAAAACCAGATTAGACACACATAATAAAACACAATGCAGTCAGTGTGGAGAATGAATCCTCAGACGCTGTGGTGTTATCACAGATTGGTTCTGGTGCCAACACCATGTGCCAAGAAACACAGGAGCACACTCCCCAGAGCTAACCCCTGCTAGCTTATGCCTTTTATTTCCAGTGTTCAGGGGCTGTTTAGGAGACTAATTTCACAGGCAAACAGATTATGTAAATCCATGTAAACATTCAAACACAACAGCTTGGCTGTTTTCCGGAGGGAAATAAACAGTTGAGAGTGAACATATTGATTCTGAGAGCAGTGTCTGCAAATAGGCAACACAAAAGCCATAATGAGAGCGACTTGTTGAGCTGTTGTTTTGCACTCTCGCTCTATGTTCTTTACAAATTAAGATGTTGAAAACATAACGTGTTTGGAATAATGGCACCAGCTCTCACCTGTTTGTTTGCCTATAGCTTGACATATGCATATTTCAAGTCAAATGAAGTTTAATGTAAAGTATTGTGATGTATGATTTTTTTTATTACTTCAGTGGAAAAGTCTCAAGTAGTAATAAGCAAGAACTGTCTTCTTTGTTAGAATATTTCTCAGAAATAACTACACCAAGGGCTTTACATCATAGCATGCATGTTCCAGAGGAGAACAGATCACAAGCATCTCCACAAAAGCAGATGTTAATGATGGTTGGGGTGGTGCTGACGGGACATAGGCAGAGGCAGGAAGGGCCCACAGAGGTGTGAGGGGCGGTCAGGGGCCCAAAGAAGGCTTTTAATAGGCAGCCTGTGCTCTCAGAACTCGTTAGATGGTCACACCTATCCCTTGAATGGAAAAAGACTAGCCACCCAGCTTCATTACTGGACTCACCTCGGCCTTGCACCTGACAAAGTGACGGCCTCCCTGCATTGCAATCGCTCTATCTGACTTGTTGTTAAGGCAAATAAAAGCCTCAGGACTGGCAGGAGTAGTCATTTGCCTTACGGGAGTGATAAATATGAGAGGTCAGGAACTCCCATCATTAAAAGGTGGGAAGGTAGGAATTTATTATCAATATGTTACAATGGTAATGCATAGGTATAAAGGTCCTACCTGCAGATGTCAGTAGGAGTTAGTAATATTACTCATAGGTCTAACAGATCAGTGTTGGCCTAACCTTCAGGTAGAGGAGGTTTCTGTGAGCCTGTTGAACTGCCTTTACTGCGGCGGCTGCTGTCACTGTTCACAGACAGACTAGACCTCAGCTTCCTCTGCATCTTCTGAGACACAGTGGTGGAGGACTGTCTGCCCGGCTGCTCCGTCATGGTGGAGGAGTGCACCATTGCTGCTGTGCGATCACCTGATGTTGTGTTGTTTTTGTTGTTATTGGCCCCACAAGTACATACACGCGGATGGATACCGTTGCCATTGTTTAAGGTTGTGCCAGTGCTGTTTTGGTGAAAATCCTGTTGGTCTTTGGTCTCATCTTCCTCGTTCAACACAGACTGGGATTCAGATCGAGGCTGAGCTGCAAAAAAGGACAAAACCGAAATACTGTATTTAGTAAAAACTTTCTATGCCACCCTCTTTAAAATTCCACATATTTTCAAGTTCACACATGATTGGAAACATTCAAATCCCAACTAAATCATTCCCAGAAAACTGCGTCACCATTTCCCAAAACGAATATTGATTATATGGCAAACATTTCAACCTGGAACCACCAAAAGAGAAGACACAAGTGCCTTGTGTGTGACAGAATCACAAAAGCCAGCCCTGTAGGCGTCACATCTGTGAGTGCAGGAGAGTTAAGCAGCAGAAAGATTAATGCAGTAAAAAGAGAAACGTACCCCGTGATAGTGTGCATATACAAAATAGCTGCTGTCTGCAACCGTAATGATCTTCTTGGTGAAAACCCAGAGCTGGCCTGAACTAGTCTTTCTAAGTGTAGTGCGTGTGACAGATACAGAAAGTCAGACACAGCGACCTGTCTGATAAGAAAGAAGCCAAAGGATGTGAGTGAGCAACGGAGGTGGCATTTTGGTGAGATGAGCACCTGCACAATCAGCTCTACTGGGACATTATCTGCCTCCAGATCAGAGCCACTCTCTCTCACTCACGAGCACGCACCAACTCTGGATGTGACACTTTAGATTTTGAATTATTCATTCTTATTTTAAGTCTGCCACTGTTAACTGTACTTATTCCAGATTCTATACTTTTGCTATATGCGTTAAACTGATGATAAAGCTGAAAAATCACAGATGAAAAATGTACAAAAGACAACTTAAGTGTTTTGCCCTTTTCCAGAAATGCATTTAGCGAGATGTCTGGGTTATGGTCTTTGTGGTCAATGCTTCAAATGTTGTACATCAAAGTTCCCTTTAAGTACCTCTAAGCTAAATAATTAACTATAAGCCACTATACAAAAAAGATTTGCTTATGTACTAAGTAAGTATACATTTAGATTGGATTTGCCGAATAAGAATGGAAAAGGTGGATGTCTGAATTGTCGTCACTGCAATAAATATAATGTGAATAATTTCTTTATGACTCAGTTTTTTTATCTGTCAGCACACCAACAAGTGCAATTATACTTTACAAGAGAGTGAAAGTGTGGGAATGGGCCTAGTGTTTTTTACAACACATCACCCTGGGAGAGGTCTGATGTGAAACAAAGCAATTAAATACACACACTGGCTTATTCACTGTTCAGCATGCAGCTTCTATAAACATAGACTTTAGGGATCAGAGTATCAAGCAATTTGAATTAGACAACTAGGTATAACAAGATACAATTCATTATGCTGTTACTTAAAAATACAGACAGATGGGTTTTGCTTTGGAAAAAACAAATAGCATTGCAGTTTGACTTGACATTGTGATGAGACTGACATTTGGTAACAAGGAAAACAGTGAATTGTTTTTCAGTTGCATTTAGTTCCCAACTGACAGTAATATTCCACAATGGATGACTCTTGAATATTTCTTAAATGACCTCAAAATAGAAAAGATAATACTAACAAAACAACATTGATATACAAATCTCTATGTGGGGACCTGATCCAGAAAAAGTATTTATTTTCAGTACAACAATTATAAAACAATGATGAAGTGAAAAGTTTTTCGACAAACTTTAACACAATAGTCAAATCCTCTTTTAGGCACGCTTCTGGGCCACACATTCACATAAACAGTCACAATTATGGCCAAAAAAGGCCAAAGTATACTGAAGGGCATAATTACCAAGGAAAGTCTAGCTTTCAATTTCCTAAAACATAAATAGTTATTAGGAAACCACTCCTTAAACCCTACGAACAGAGTGAGTCAGGTTTCAGGACTATAAAGTAGAGTGCTTCTATGGCAGGTTTCTGGATGGATGGCTATGCGAGTTGCAGACTTATTTTTATCCTGATGAACACGTTGACTAAGATGAATCGTCACAATGGGGTAATATTCATAATCATTGATCATAATAATGATGATACTGTCAGAGATGGCAATGACAGACGTGTACAGTCCTAACCAGACAAATGAAGAAATAATGAGAAAAGCTGAATTAAGTAAGTCCTCATAAAACTATGCCACTTTTACTGTAGAATCAATCGACTGAAGCACACTAAATAGAAACTGCAGGATGTCAGACATAATTTAGAAGTGCATGCATTTATACAAGACCATTCATACTGTTGTCAGAATAACAATCTCAGACCAAGTGAAGAGTGACAAAGAAAAAGCACTGATCAGAACAAGCCCCAATTAGATTATTTTAGTAGGAATCAGCTGGTGGTGCAGTTTGTGGATGCCTTGGGTTGTGTGTGTACAGTAGTCGTCCTGAGATAAGTGAGCTCCCACATCCTGACAGGTTGTATTAAAACACGTGTTTGCAGGAAGAGCCGGACACATACACATCTCAAATTGGACTTGTAACCGCCCTATTTCCAGCACATCAACAACTGTTGAGAGTGTACATTTGTAGTTGAATAAAACATGGTATTCCCTGCACACGCTGTCACACACATCACAGGGGGAACTAGGGGGCTGAGTGCTTCTTGACTGTCTAAGCAGCTACCCCAATTTGGTCCCAGCTACTAGCATCTGACAGCCTCAAATATCTGGGGAGCATTTTTAAAAGGCCAGTGTTTGATGGATTCATGAAGAACACACGAATATAATTGCCATTTGTCACCAAGTCTTGAGCGGCGCCGCCACACAGGGACCGAAGCGCCAGGAGTATCTGGAGAGCTGCACCGCGCTGTGTGTGTGTCTGTCGCTCTGTATGTAAAACTCAGTACGTAAACACCACCACCGCTTTTGTCACGGAAAATAGGTCCTAGAGGAGGGAGCGCAAAATTGCACCCAAAAGACAAGACCAGAGAAGTGGTACATATATGTCAAAAGCCTTGTGAATCTCTCCTAGATACACGCAGCTGCTGTAGGTAATATGCATGCATGCACGTCAACTGAAACCGTATAAACAAGAATTCTAAAACAGTCGAGAACATGAAAATATAACAGAGAGGTCAAACAGGGCAGTGTCGGAGATCCTCATTTGCACAGAGTTTCAGGTATAAGGCCCCACTGAACAACCAATGTGTGTGTTTCTAAAGCTCTTTTAATATTAATGCACATGAGATGATAGAAGCAGAAGGAGAGGGGAGACTGCTGTTTGTCTAGGCTTATTAGAAGGCCCATCTTACAGAGCAGAACAGTTATTCAAATGTCACGTCATGTCGGCCAAATAAACAAGCCACATCTGAGGTGCATCTCCTAATCACCATTATTACACAATGCAAGGAGTTTAGAGTTGATATGGATCTGAGCATGGGAGAGAAGGTAAGACTGTACAATATAAGAACAAGTGTATTTCAATATTGCAATAAAATTCTGAAAATTGTTTAAACTGTTTTTGAAATAGCTGAATACAATTTCAGCAGTCTAGAATTTAGTAGTCAAGACAATGCGTAAATCAGAACTAATGTCTTAACCAGGACCAAACTAGGATTTTACCAGGACTACACCAAAATATAAGCAGGAATAAACCAAGGGCTAAAACAGTGTAAAACTAAGCACTAAATGTCAGATGAAGACAATAACAAATAGAGAACAACTGAGAAGATTAATCTAAACCCAAGCTTAGAACAAAAGCAGAGCCAAACTAATGTACTGTATGGCCTTAAGTGGTACTGGTTTAATTTTAGCTCCAACAGATGCATTGCACTCACCACAACCAGAAGGCCTATATTGTTTATCTTTATGTGCCACGAATTAAAAAAACATGTATATTTTCTGCTTGACTGGCCATGTACCTGCATGATTGAAATGCTAATTTGTAAATGTGCAGTGACCTAGCCGGGCCGTTCTTACCACCGCCGCCACCCCCCTACCCCCCTCTCCGCCAAAAACAGCCCGGGGTGTCATCTCTCCTCCCAACAAACAGCAGCCCCTGCCTTTCAATCCAAAGGGATATATTTTCTCATTAGAAATTATACATCTTCCCTGTCCATATTTATAGACGCAAAACCAAGGGAATTATGCTGCGTAGAGAGGGAGACTGGGGCGAGCGAAGGAAAAAAATGTACAATGAATGTTATTACAAAGGCTTCTGATTGAAATTTTCCTTGGGCGTATCAAAGCCTCGTTTACCATTTGACCTTCCCAACTCCACGACAAGGACTTTTATTGTCTAATAGGAGTCATTGGAAAAAACACACAAGCCGCTGGACTAAAACAATACAAAACTTCAATATTGGATAATGAGCTAATATTTAGGCAGGTTTGAAGACATAAACTTCATTTAGCTTATTGCCATCAGTTTACAGTTTCAAAGCAGAAGTCTGAATTTGTTAGTTTTTATTTAAATAGTTTGCCACTTATTCCAATAAATATGAAAATGCACACAGTAACCCTGGGCCTGTCAGTCCTTACATCAATTTGTGTGCATTCAGGACCACTAACATGATGATGGAGACGTTGCCGCGACGATGATGATGAAGATGATGGTCGGCAAGGATGGCTAAATTAGCTCCAATATAGGAACCTCATCAGCAAAAATGACAAGCTCTACGCATCGGCGCTGGTGGGCGTTCCGGTACCTTCTCACAAACGGAATCTACAAGCTGTCGCCACCTGTCAACTCTGATCATATTGTGGGCCGTCTCCTTTAAAGCAGGCAATATCAACTTTTTGTCTAGATTTCAAGCCCATCATGGTGACACCTCTCTCAGCTGAATGATTACAATACTTCTCAGTCATAATAACCCATTTTAAGCTGTTTTAATTCTTTGACAGTCATTCATATTTGGTTTCATTAAGTGATACTTGAAGACACAGATTAATATTATTTCTATAATATTGCAGTCTCCTCCCAACAATGAATCGCCAGGGGCGTCAGGGATTTACTGGTTTCACATTTTGCGCTGATTGAGTGGAAAAATAACCCCCTCGGACCTTTTTCGGCTTAATTACATTTTGCGGCGGCAACGGCAACTTGAAAGAAAAGAGCCTGATTTGACAGCATGAGAGTAGATGTAGTGTAGGCATGCTTTCTGAATGTGTTTTGAATGGTGTTAGGGGAGGGTGAGAGTCATCAATTATGTGCTATACTTTTCTTCAAGAAAGAAGCTAAAAAAAGTGTACACTAACTTAAAATTTGGAGTATGTTTTGACACCTTTTCGATACCGGGTCCGATATTATTTATTATACCTCACAATTACAACATTTTGATGGTCATGTGGTCTTAGTTTTAATATGTTTTGGGTTTATTATTTCTGATTATACAAAGTTAGGAAAGAAATAGCTATACCTTTAGTTTTTCTTTTAGTATCAGTGAATACTAGGTATCAGTGGATCCACAAAGTCCTGATATCGGAAAAGGTATCGGAACTAAAAAAAGCATCTGTACTTAAAATGTATGCTTATAGATAAATGTATGTAGTCAATAGTCACAGAAGTAAAGATCTACTACAAAAGCAAAACTAATGGACATATAAAACATTTTCTGGCGTTTTAAGTGAATAATGTTTTTTTTCCTATGTCTTGTCTTGTCCTTTTGGCTTTTCCCCTTTAGGATTGATGATGTGTAGAAGACAGACGTGTGAGTAACAGACCTACAGCTTGGGCCACTGCAGTCTTTGGTCACTGCTGTGTGGAATTTAGCATGCTGCTAATTTGAGGCTAATGCTGTAGTAGAACATGAGACATCAAGCTGTTTTCAAAGCATTACAACTCTGGCAAAAAATAGGCAAATAAATAGTTTTTTTCAATCCATTTATTTAGTTTTACAATATTTTAGTTTTTCTACATTAAGTTTTGTCAAATTCTTTATCTCTTTCTATATATCCGTGAGAGACAAGTGAAATGATTGCAGTATCTTTAAAGAGAAAACAGCACATCTTGCAGGGATTTAGGCTCTACACAGTTAGCTACCACAATTTCTAGAAAGATCAATTATGACGTGACTCAGAGCAGGCCTGAGGGAGCTGCCAGCCTCTATACTCCCAAAAAGTGCTCCACCCTCTCCTCTCCGACAACTAAAAAAATATAAAAACCAAAGCAACAGAGCAGTGAGCAGGAGGGGGGAGAGAGAGTAAAACTGGGGTATTTTCAGTTTCAGTTACATGGATGACTCAAAACTTCCACCAGCTTCAAAATCTCCTCAAGTACAAGTTCCACAGCAAAGTCACTTATTTGAAATTCAGCAACAGTTTAGGCACATGCGCAGAGCGACTGAGGAACAGGAGACATACACAGACATGCACACAGACACAGTAAACAAAGAAACCACTAATAAATATACACGCTGCATTTCTAAAAGTAAGATTTGTCAACAGAGCTACAAGTGTTGTAATGATATTATTAAGGCTTACAATTTATAAAGCACTTTGGAACT
>JAVQJW010369739.1:0-12612 GCA_036025195.1 Hypseleotris klunzingeri
ATGAAGTTCATCTTTGATTGTTAAAACTGGCTCAAATAACCTACTTTCAAATATTTAGATTTTTGTGGTTATAAGGTAGCTAATAGTACTCGCAACAACAATATAAATTTGAAACATCTTTTAAAAACCTTGGAAAAGTTAAAAAGTATCTGATTAATAAGTGTTATTTCTTTCTGTCCAAAATGGCGTGCCTGGTGCCCTGTTTATCCATGTGTTTGTGCTGCTGGATTAATCTCCCTAAACATTGTAGGTCAATGCAGAAAAGTAATATTGGTTCAAGTCCAAAATAACATAATCTATTTATTTTCCCCAAATGTGAACTGCTCATGTACACAAGGCTCACTGACAAACATTAGGTTAGTTTCAAATGGCAAACACAATAAGAAAGCATAAGATAACTGCAGTCTCAAAACAAAAAGAAAAGTATCGGAGGGAGTAAGTGGGCGCACATACCAAAATAGGACTAACAAAATATAAGAAATACAAGAAACTAAAATTAGGACTAAAAAGACACTGTAAAAACTTAAATCTATATCGCCAATTCTTATTTCCCGCAAATGCATGACAGTATTTCTCCCACCTTTAGTCCAATAGTGTCCATGTGATTTCCTTCGTCCATTGAGAAGAAGTAGCATCACCCATGCAAAGCCATTAATAATAGCTTCATCCATGTCCATTCCTGACTGAGAGGTAATTAGTTACATTTATTTATTTATTTAACTTTTCGAATAAATTGTACTTCTTATAGTAGATTTACTGCGCCATACTTTTTACTCGAGTAATATTATTTTGAAGTAACGGATTTCTATATTTAACCAAATTTCTTTTGTTTGCTTTTTTAAAAATACGTGACATGTCTGTGTGAAGATTTCAAAAGTCCACCTGACATTAAAGCCGATTCAGTTACTTGTATTTTTACCCAGTACTATTTTATTTGAGTAATTTGATGACTACTTTTTACTTTGACTTGAGTAATATTCCCTAAAGTAACTGTACTCTCCTACTTGAATCAAATACTCCACCCACCTCTGCTTGACTCCAGTCTCTGTGTAAGCCTGACCTCTGGCGGTAGGATCTCGGCGGTGCGGGTGAGTGCTGCGGTCACGGGCCTCATCACCGGAGTCCCGCGGCAGGACACTACAGACCCGCTCAGTCTCTCCGTGCGTCTCCAACCGGGACAGTCTCGGAAACGGGCTACTAACTCTTTTTACTGCAAAATATCCACGCTTTTCTTTATAATTATAAACATACGATACGTTTTTGGGCAACAAGTTATTCCCCAAGTAGTTTTTTTGCAAGTTTTTTTTTGAAGGAAGCAAGAGGCAAGTTGGCAAAGTTTTTACGCACCACCGAACCAGGTAAGTTCAAATGAGCACAATTAAACCTACATTTCTAAGCATTTCGCAACTTTTCTGTCACAAAACTAAGCTTACGTGTGTCTTTTTCTTAAGTTTTAAACATAAGCTACGTTTTAGTCCCGTTATTTTTAACGTCTGTCTATTATTCACGGTTTACTTGTTGCAGGTGCCACCCCTGTAGTAGGCTACCCATTGTCTTGCTTCAAAAAGGTTACTACTAAGTTAATACGGTTTGATGTGGTAGTAAAGGGGAATTAACGCGGATATCTTTCTTAAGAACAAACAGTTAACACATATAGGTTTAATTAAGGAGTTTTTTTTTTGCTATTTTAAAAAGCCTACTCGCTTTGTAACGGTATGGGTCGTTGTGCAACATTAGGGCATGACACGCACCTGTTCAGTCACATTTGATCTTTCACGTTGATTATTGATGGCATTATGCGTAACAGGAAAAAGAAGCAATCTAATGTTTTTTGCCGTTTAAAAATCGCATATTAATTAAGTTGTTGTTACCCTATACAAAGTCTAATATCCCAGTGGTTAATAAATAAATAGTACAATTTCACTATATTGGTAATGAAGCATAGCCTATACACAAGATTAGGTAGGTCTAGCGTTTCTTCCATACAGCAGCATGCATTTTGCAGATACAAACTTCCAACAAGTCTTTTGGGATGCACTGAAATGGAGTTTGTTTGACTAGGGACAAACTTTTAAATAAAATTGTGATTTGGCTCAAAACTAGGCTGTGTAACACATGCCAAGTGTCTGGATATGTTTGCCTCCTCTTTGCTACCTCCTTTTCTTGTTATTAGTTTTATGAGGTTAGTATCCCAGTAATGTTTCCGACAGCTGGTTATAGATTAATTAACAATCTAGAGGTCTCACTAAACAGTGCACTAAACTTATGCCTGCCTAGGTTCTCAATCTATGTTGACTTTGCCACTAGTGATACTCTGGAGTTTTCGTTAATTTTGGTAGATGGGTTAAATTTCATATGTGGACCACTGCTTAATTTAAGTTCTGGATCAAATCTAATTCATACCTGCCCTAGTAGACATGGGAAGGTCCTGATTTAGACCTTGTTGAAACAGAAAATTAATCCGTTAACCACAAGTTCAGTGTATATCCAATCCAGTGTTCCTCATAATACTTAATACTATTTCTTTCCCCTTTTTATTATTATTAGCACTAGCATTGTTACAGTAAAAATGACAGTGAAGAGCAGAGCACAATTGAAAGCACTGTATCACAATTCAACGATCTTCCAGATTAGCAGATCATCATAAATTCATATCACGATTCATTTCACCATACCGCCCACCTCTATTATGACTTTTTTGTCCAAAACACCTTTACTTTCCTTGTTATGAGTTCAATAAGTTAGTCTCCCAGTAGTGTACCCATAAGTCTTGGCAGCGTCTTGCAGTTGTAAGTGGGTTGCTGCCTACAGAGGGGCCTAATAGTTTTTGACAGATCTGAGACATGTGACTGGAGTGGACTGGAATGCCCTCTTCAGTCTCAGTGTTGTGTAGTGTCCTGCTGGTGGGCGACTGACCTGACCCTGGGGTGCGTCGAAAAACAGCTTCAAAATGACTTCTGTGAGCCAAGCCTTTGTCCCAGTTTCAACCCATTAAGATGATTGAGATGCAAGGTACTATTGTTAAATTTTTGATATGAAAGAAGTGGGGATGTAACTGTAAGCATTCATTTATCTTTTACTGCTTTTCCTATTAGGGGTTGTGGATGTCTGGAGCCTAGGGGTGGGTGATCGTGATATGAAGTTATGAAGATTGAGCTAATCTGAGAAGATCTTTTAATTGTGATACAGTGCATTCATTTATGTTCTGGTTTTCATTGTCATTTGTACTGTATTTTTCTACTATATCGCCCACCCCTACTGAAGCCTATCCCAGTAACTATGGGCCTTAGGCAGGGTGCACCCTGTACAATGGCCATATAGTCGCAAGGCTGACACTGAGACATACACAGACAGGCAACCTTTCACAACCTGTCATTCATTCACTATGGAAAATTTAAATTGACCAGTCCCACAGTAACACGGGGAGGACATGCAGACTCCAACCAGAGAGATTACAGTCAGCCACAATGCCTAGACCTTGTAATAATATAATATTGGCAATGTACAGTATGTTATTTTGATCCAATGCAAATAATTTCAATGTCTTTTGGATTTGAATTCAAAGGAGAGGTACAAAAAATGCAGAGTAAACAATGACTGAGTGAAATTTGATACAGCCAATTCAAGAAGTCAAGCAAAAACCATCACCACAGCTAACTGCTGACAACTGGACGTGGAGATTGCTGTTAAGAGAAGGGTTTCCATGTCCAGTTTGTTGTTAAGAGAAGGGTTTCCTGTCCAGTTTGTTGTCAAGAGAAGGGTTTCCTGTCCAGTTTGTTGTTAAGAGAAGGGTTTCCATGTCCAGTTTGCATCATATTTCGCTACATGGCTCATTAGTCTAATAAATCATATATCCAGAAACAAAAGGCTGTAAAACAACACCAAGAATGACATTAAATTGGAAGGCACACACCTCACCAAACAGAAAAGGTAATAATGCATTTTATTTTACTGAAACAAATATGACATGGATATTAATGGGATTCTATGGTATTCTATTTAATTTAAGCCCTAGTTTAGTCCTTATTTAAGTCTTTAGTCCTGGTTTGGTCATGACTTAACCCTAGTTGATTGGATGGCTGAAGGTAGTATTGGACAAACTAAATATGTAAACTTTATGTAGCCAGAAATCTACTCTGAACTAGGTCTGAACCAGGTCTAAGTAAATCTGTCTAATCATTGCCTCTGTCACATTGATTGCACAAGAGCCCACTGCATTAACCTTACACCACTGTCGAGGTGTAACAATGTGATGTTCTTTTCTGAATAATTTATGGGACTTCCCTCAATTTGAAACTCAAGACACCGTCCTAATTTAGTTTGGAGTCAAAGGCCAGATCTCTGCAAGAAGCAAGTGATATATCTTTGATTATTTTAGGGTTTTTGTGTTACCTGGATGTAGCTTGGACTTCTCAGTTTGTAAAATTTGCAAATACCTTTTCTTGGATGTTGCTGTACAATCTTAATTAGGTTGTATGTTAGGCTGGCTTCAAACTGTAATGGAGCAGGTGAAAAATACCTGGATGTTTGTGAGATAAGGTCAGTTCTTCAAAAATAGCATTAGCATTTTTTTTTCTTATAATAATGAAGATACCCAAAGCACTTTACAAGTAAGTCCATTATTCATTCACTCCACATCAGTGTGTTACCACCATCACACACTAAACTACTTCTTTAACCACATCTGCCCTGGGGCACAATGACAGCATCATGGGGCCACTGTGCGCCAATGTTTCCTCCAAACACTGTTCACAGAACCACATTTATACATAGCCAAGTGGGTTTAGTGTCTTGCCCAGGGACACAACAACAGTGAGTGGGGAATTGAACCGGCAACCCGAACACTCCCACTGTCCTCCGCTTTCTTTAGATTTCTGATCACAAACTGCTACAAAAGCTTTAACCACATGTTTGTCCACATTACAGAGGTAACCTGACTCCCCCATCCCGCTCACCTGGCTCCCTCCTCCTGGCCCACAGCGGGACAGAGCAGCCCTTGTCTGTTCCTCCTTCAACACTGAACCAGGATCCATGGCAACACTGTTTCATTTTAGGCCCAGCGTTGACTTTTCGGCCCCTCCTGCTCCTGAAAACAAAGCCCAAACGTTACATTAGTGGAGGATGGGACAGTGAGTTTAGGATGGGAGGAGGAGGGGGGTGAATGATTTGGGGGAGTGGTGTCTATGCTGGAGGCTCTGAGGCGAGACCTGCTCCACAGAGGCTGACACCAAAACACAAAGACCAAAGAGTTATGGCTCTGGGCAGGGGTCCATTTACACTGCCAGCCACGGACACTCAGGCGGGACGTCCCAGTCTTTTAAATGGAGAGACTTAGCATCCCGACACACGGAGTCCACATAGTTTAGTATCATCATTACATAACATGATAGAAAATGAAATTAAATTTGCATATTTGGGGCTGCTGTAGTTAAGGAGGTAGTGCTGGTTGACAATTTACTTAAGAATTAGTTAGACTTTTTTTTTTTTTTGCTATTTTTTGGGTTAAATAATATCCACGCCACGAAATAAAAAATATGTAAAAATCTGCTTACCGTGTAGGTTTGTAGGAAAGGCATTTGATGAAGTTTAACTGTTATATTTTAGTATTCTTCCAAGTGTTATTGCTTCCAATTAAGTTTAAAATGTGCTGTGAACTGAATCTTATTTTTTATAATATTGCAAATCTAATTGCAATCATTTGTTATAAAAATTGCAAATAATTCAATTTTTTCTAAATCGTTCAGGCTTGGTAGTTTGATCCCTGCTTCAGGTCATGCTGCTGTTGTGTCCTTTCCTGATTCTGTAAATGTGCTTGATTCTGATGGTGTTTGGAGAACCTGTTGGTGCATTTTGGTTGCACACATCCCTCTCAGTCTGCCCCAAAGCAGCTATGGCTACAAAAATACCTTACCACCACCTCTGAAATCTTGTTCATAATCTGTACTGTAAATATCGTTGCCAGGACATCTCAAATGATACAAGTTTGAATAGTGGCTTTTGTAGTAGTACAACATATAAATCCAATCCCATCATCTACAAGGCAACTGCCTCTAAAACTGCTGACAAACACAATGTTACGTAATATTGAGCCTCTATCTGTGAGGAATTATCCGAATACCATTAAAACGCTTAGTAGAGTTGTGGGTGTGTGTCAGTTTGTTGAAAGAAGCATGTGGAGGGGACAGTGATGATAAAACTCCTCAAATCCAAAGGTCGAACTGAGCGTGCTCCATGGACCACTGAACCTGGACATAAACTTAGGATAAACCAATGAGAGGCTTCACATTATATAAACAGTGTTCTCTTTAACTTTGGGTGTGACTTCAGTGTGTTTTTTCTAATAGTATGGGATAGTCTAGGGACAGGTGCTGCACATTAGCTATGGCTATAAACACTGTGATACATGAGCGATATGGTAAAAATATAGAAAACCAGGTCTAAATCAGGACTAAGCCAGGTCTAAATCAAGTCTAAATCAAGTCTAAACCAGAACTTAACCAGGTCTAAATCACACTGAATTTAATTGCCCCGTAAAGATTGTGGCTTAGTTTGATATCTTTGCAAGGTAGATTTTGTTGTCCTCCAAATCACAGTTCTGTCTCTCTACTGCTGTAAACCACCAAATGATAAGAATTTGCAAATGTCGCTTTTCTCCTTACTTTGCATATCTTTGTGGTTTGTTGTGTTCTCAATTATCGCCAGTCATCAGATATTTTGTACATTGTGTGAAAGATATTGCTACGTCTCGAAGAAGTAAACAAGTTATTTTCAAGGTATTTTGTGACCCGAGATACACTGAACTAGAGGCAAGTACAGGACAATTTAGTCATGTTTGTGTTAAAACGTCACTTAGTGTGTCCATAAGGGAGGGAGCTGTCTTATCTGTGTTCACAAGATTACTGTAGCTTTCAGCATAGCATTCTTATCAAATACAGATTGTTGATTGAAATGTGATTTTTGCCTTCTATTATGCACTAACCTACTGGCCAGTTTATTAGGTACCTGTTTACTTGCTTGTATAGGCTCAAATAGCTAATCAGTATACTAAAGATGGTTCAGATAACTCTTTAAATCAAGGTATGCAGAAATTACTCAAAGGCTGCACAGTTAATCGTAATCTATTCAAAATCACACAAGTAGCAAGATTCAAAGGCTACAATTTTTAGGCAAAACAAAATATTCATAAAAAACTTAGGTTTAACCTCTACAAACATGTTCTGAAAGGCATGTGATTCTTGTAGAAGTTTTACAGTTAATATTTTAGTCTTTAAGTGTCAGTGCTCCCAGACTCTCAGAAATCAGTCTTGGTTTAAAAAACAATATTGCAAATTCAATCACAATCCGATATTTCTTCAAAATTCTTAAGCCCTATGCACAAGGTGAGAAAAACATTTGGGCTACATGAACAGAAGGCTTCAACTGATTCCACTATATTAGGTCCAAAGCCTTTTTTTTTGTTAGGGGCATACGTGACCTTGGACACTTTTTACGATACTCAAAAATGTATCAGAATCTGAGTGTTGTGAAGTCAGGACGTGTAGTGTTCACAGCCTGTCTCAGTGTCAGTGCGGGGGTGGGACACTCCTCCAGCGCGGGACGAGGCTAAAGGGACACATTGTTGTTCCGTCTGCCCTCGTCCTGGTGCCGACGTCGCTGTGACCGCTCTGGGACCTCAAAGAGAAGGTCACTGCATTTTCACTATATCCAGGGTGACCGCATCATAATGGGACAAATGTGGGACAAACTGTTTTTAAGTGGGACAAAATATTTTTCATAGTGTATATTCTGTAAAGCTTATATTTCTCTTTTATTATATTTTTGCATGCTTCTCTTTATCTTATTATTTATATACCTATTTTTATATTCTTGGCATCCATTGTGGGAAGTAAGAATTTCATTGAAGAGAGAAACGTGCTTCTTTACTGTGAATCTTGAAAAAGTTGGACAATTTGGGATGTATTTAAACAGTGAAACAATATTCAATAAATTTAATATGTCTAATTGCCCAATTTTACTGTATGTCAGCCTCAGAATTAGCTTGTTGTCTGCTCATAGTGTGACTGCGATAGTGTGAATTATTTCGAGAACATGATTGACTAATAAATTATGATTTTTGTGATGCATGAGTCAAAATCTAGGTCACAGCCTGAATTTGTGGGATATCTGGTCACCTCACTACATCTACAATAGTGTGCAAATGTTTTATGGTTTTCAATCATCAAACATCTAAATCCTGTCATGTGGCCGTATTCTGCTTGCAAAAGTCCACTTGTAGGCTACATTTTTCAAGGACATGTAGGTCCTCCACCATTTCATCATGTTTGTCGGCTGCTTACATCTTCTGTCTCGTCATGTTAACCACAGACAGACTCAGACATTTTGCAATCAAGTTTGGGGAGAAAAACTTTACTAGAAGCCAAGGAAGTTGATTTATGTCACAATGGTAAGATACTGCAAAAATCCAGATTGAATAAAGTGTTCTTGCTTATTTTGCATTTTATAATAAAACACAAATAAAGGCTTAAGTTTAATAAGAATAAATCATTTTGAAAGCATTGCCACTGCATTTCTGGACACTTCCCTAAAACTTTGTCCCTGCTGTACTTCCGATACTTGTCCTCTTTATATCCTCAATTACCAGGAATACTTGGCTAAATTGCACAACAGACTAACCTCATCAGCGACAGTCAATTGAAAATGGTCAAACATTTACACAGTTATGTTTCTAAGCTTCATTTACCTCAAAGAGTCACGCCTTCGCCATATCTCCACTTGAGTTTAGTGAGATCTGGGTTAGAGGAAACGACTACTACTTAGTTTCTCTGTACTGGCTCAAATTCACTTTTTTCTACCTAAGTTTGGACTACGCTGGTAATGTTTTTGATTTATTTATACTATTTTATTTGGTTTGGTTGAATATATTTGAAGTTTGTTATGTGTAGGTAGGCCTTATAACCTGGGTCAGTGGTTACATTTTATTCATACTTTGATTTGGACTACTGTACACTGTTTTTTTTTTTTCTAAATGTTTATCATTCAATCATAGTTTAACATCATTTGATTTATTCATTTAGGTCAGTTGTTCTCAAACTGTGGTACGGGTACCACTGGTGGTACGTGGGCTCTTTCTGGTGGTACTTGGACCTGGTTTAGTCCTGCTTAGTCCTGATTTAGTCCTGTGTGGTTTAGACCTAGTTTAGTACTGTGGTAGACATGGTTTTCAACTTGTTCAGATCTGGATTTGTCATAACTTTAGTTTATCTTTAGTTTGGACCTGTTTTAGACCTGGTATAGTCCTAAATTGCAGACCTAATTTAGTCTTGGTTTAAATGTGGGTTAGTCCTAGGTCGTACTTGGTGTGAGAAGTTTGAGAAACATTGATTTAGGTGTTATAGAGGGTCGTCCAATTACCTGAAAGTTGGTGGTTCCACTTTTTCCGTTGTGTCATTGGACCTGACACTTCCGCTACTTTGTCTGTGTATAAATGTGTGCTTTGATTTGTATTTAGTGATGGTTGGAGAGACAATAGGGCTTCATAATCTCAAGGCTGCATGTTTTTAGGCGATATAAAATCCTCTACACAAATAAACACGCTTATCTTGTAGATTTAACCTCTACAAACATGTTCTGAAAGGTGTGTGATTCTTGTGGAAGTTTAAAAGTTAATATTCTAGTCGTTATTCAAGTGTTATTTCTTCCAGGCAGGTCTAAAATGTGCTCTGTGAACTGAATCTTGTCTTTAAAAACAATATTTCAGATCTAATCTAATCACAATAAATAATTCAGTATTTTTTTCAAAATCATTCAGCTCTATCCTAAAGTGTTTGTAGATTCCAGTTACTACACAGTGTATGTTTAGAGTCACCTGGATGTAGCTGTAGCTGAGGTTGACAAAGTCTTCCACTGTCATCTGGATCACCACCTGCCTCTCCTGCTCACCCTCCACACACTGAAACACAGCAAGATTTGATTTGCTCATTTAAAACATTATAGCACGGCCAAAGTAGTCTACAGCAGGCGTGTCCAAACTTTTTTTTACAGAGGGCCAGATAGTGAAAAAGAAAAACGATTGTGAAAAAACAATTTCACTTCACCAAAAGTCTCCTTGTTCTTTTACCCTCTATATTATAACCACACACTATTGCTGTCTTTTAGTTGGATTATGTAGGGTCACATGCAATAAAAAGACAATTTGGTCCAACTGGGAGATGAGTCTGGGGGCCAAAAAAAAAATTGCTTTGTGGGCTGTATCTGACCCCCGGACCATAGTTTGGACACCCCTGGTCTACAGCATCCAATGGTATATTTGTCACAACATGGCATATCTAAGATGATTTACATTTCTGCCAAATGTCTTGTAACTGTTTCATCTCTGGTCTGTCTGTCACTACACAGCAAAGTCAATTACAAAGTTTCACTACGCCCATGAAAAACCTTTACATTTCAGATTAATGTTATTGATTATTTTTTGTCATGACTGTGTGCGGTGAATAGGCACGGGACAATATCAAATTTCTGTCTCACAATTATTGTGGCCATAATAATTGCGATTAACCATAATATCACAGTAATTTTAAAAAAACAATACGTACAAGCTCCTAAAATGCTCATTTAGAATCTCACCAGTACATTTTATTCTACACACTTATATCAGTTGAACTCTATAGACTACTTACTTAATACAATAAATGATCTGCTCACAGTAAGGTCTAAAGGGCATTGAGGTGACAATAAATGACAATTACTACAATGAACGATTATCTCAATAATAAAAAAATAGCCATGATCGATTAATTGTCAGTGTTTTTATTGTGATAAACTATATTATTGTATATTGTCCCATGCCTGGCAGTGATATTGTGTGTTGTTACCGTAGCTCCAGGAAGCCTGCGCCTCCAGCTCACACTTCGAGGGAGGGACTGCTTCTCGATGGAACAGCTACATCCCAGAGTCTGCAGAGAGGACAGCAGAGCCCCACCTCCCTCCAGCTGAAGGAGAGCTACACACAACAACAAATATAATGGATACTAGGACTGTGCAAGAATATACAGTAAAAATAACTGTTATTACAGCAAATATACACACCTAAATATATATGGAAATATTGTCATAGTTTGTAAGGTGTCTGTTTGTTTATTTGTTAATTTAATTAGAATTTTGTATAACAAGTTGCTCATGGGAACTAAATAAATAAATATTGTTTTGTTCTTTTCTCATATTGTACAGCCCTACACGGAACACACAAAATGTTATAAAACATGAATGGGCAACAGTATCAGAAGACCATACTGGGGCCACTTTATTAGGTACAGGTGACCATTGATATTTGTCAACATATGCTGGCATTTGTTGATTGAATATAGATGCATTTGTTGATAATGTGTGTTGTTCTCACCTGGATCCACCACAGCCACCATGTACTTGATGCACTCCTCGGGTCTGAGAGCTTTAGCAGCCTCGGCCAGTGCCTTCCTCTGGGCCTTCTCCTCCTCCTTCTCCTGCCTCTGCACCTCCCTGTCTCTCTGTTTCTCCTCCCTGTCTCTCTGTTTCTCCTCTCTTGCCCGTCTCCTCCTCACAGCCTCCTCTTTAGACGTCTGGATCTCTTCTGTCGTTCGTTTCGGAGCTTTTAACTTCACCGGCGATTCTGGACGTCTCAACTCGGTGAAGCCATTTGGTGAACTGGCAATATCACACTGCAAAAAAAAAAAAAAAGGTTTCTTAAAATTACCTGAAATGACTATATTCATTCTGGTTTGAAAGGGTTATTGTTTAAATATCTCAAAATTTTAGTTTGCTGATTTGTGAACCAACCAAATCCACTCACACACACTTGCCTGTTTGGTCTTATCTGCTTGTACGTGTGTTATTGTATTGTATTCTGTAAATCAAGATTGGTTGAATTCAGAATATTAATCTCTTCGTCATTCATTCTTCAAAGTAGATCGCTTCCCCTCACTGGTGGACAATTTGTGACAGAAAAAAAAGATACCCATTTATATAAAAATAAATCAACTTTATTATTCTGAATTCAAGTCATTTTGAATAATCTTGATATTCCTAGATATTAGATATATTATTTTTTGCATTCACCTCAGTAACTGTATTCGAAGGAGTGTTTTCCTTTTGTTTGAGACGCTGAGCCAAAGGGACGTATGGAGCATCGTCGTCTGAATCACTGCTGATCGTCAAGATGTTCTGCCGAGCGGAGGAGACACTGGATTTGATTGGCTGATGAGGAGCAGAGGTGGAGGAGACACTTGATTTGATTGGCTGATGAGGAGCAGAGGAGGAACCAAGATGGTGACCAGGTTTTTTGAGGAAAACTGGAAGAACTTCATCGAGATCGCTGTTTGAGTCTGTGCAGCTGTCCATGTTGGATCTGTAAAGAGAAATGAGAATACAGGAGATAATGATGAATAAATAGTGTTTGTTTACCACAAGAAATAGAGCTGAAATATATTCAACATGCATCTTAGATACTGGTGTGAATCAAA
Source organism: Hypseleotris klunzingeri (assembly GCA_036025195.1). NCBI lineage: Eukaryota > Metazoa > Chordata > Actinopteri > Gobiiformes > Eleotridae > Hypseleotris > Hypseleotris klunzingeri. The sequence goes on from JAVQJW010369739.1 coordinate 12,495, forward strand.
ATGTTAAAGGACAAAGTAGAGGCGATAGAGAAGCTAAACCAGACTTAAACTCAAGCTAAACCATGACTAAACTATGACTCAAATAGACTTACCTTTTCTGAAATTGCCTCAACACATT
>JAVQJW010369756.1:0-11918 GCA_036025195.1 Hypseleotris klunzingeri
AAAGTAACTAGCATTTAAAAAGATGCTGTCAGTTGTGTCTATGTGATTACAAACCAGTTCTGTTTTATGTTTAAATTTTACAAGTAGCGGAAGACAAAAATAGTATTTAAAGTGTAGTCACAGAACCTAAATGTACTAATGTAGTAATAAAGCTAATAAAATGTGTAGCTAGCATTATGGCATGTGGCCAAAATACAGCTAAAATGTTCAAACGCTTACCCAGTGTGACAATGCCACCCAAAGCTTCATGTTAAGTGTTAGCTCTGCAGTTAACTGGTAATCACTTCTAATGCTTCCTGCCTCAAGCCTGTTCCTGAACCCCCAAAACAGGAAAAAACTAGGAATTTATTAAATCAATCTCCCCAACTTCCTTTCACTTAATAAATGCAGTTTTTTCAGTGGGTTGTTTTGCTAGCTGCCTTGATGCTAACCAGGCCTCGTTTGTAACTCCAGTGAAAATGACATGTGACACTTTGTTTTCCACAGACCTGATGTAAGTATGCGTTTGTGGTATTTTTCCCCCGATTGGTAAGCCATGGAAGTCTCAGTCTACAGAGAGCAAATGGAAAAGCTTTCAGGAGCTGTCTTCATCAATTCTACGCTGCTGTAATTCTGGCCTGGGTGAGTGGCATAACAGATTTTGAGCATATGAAAATGTCACAGCTATTACTAAAGATTCATAACTTTATAACTTGCTTGTTTAATTGTCTGTTTTATATCATAACTTTGGCTGCTATGTTGTAGGGAAGAGAAGAAATTAGCCTAGCTTAACCTGTATCTTTTTTTTTTTTTGGTTCAAATTTAAATACAGAATAGACAAAGTGCAGCGCATGGGTTAGTTTTGACACTTAGTAAAAATAACATTGGCCCTCAGCTTCAAAGAATGTATAGCAGTGTTTAAGCTATGTTTTTCTTATGTGCTTTCTACTGCCATAGGCCCTTTTCCACTAAATAAGAACGAGAGTTTTCTAAGAATCATTCTCTTCAATCGTTCCATTTTTCTGGGACCCCGAGACCAGCTTGCACATGCAGCAAAATACGAGTTAATAAAATGATATATAAATAATGCCCGAGGCGTACTTTTAAAATGGCGTTACAGATAAATATTAAAAAGATGAGAGTAAATCCTGGTGTATATCAATCAGTGACACTGTAGCTAAAGCTAACGTAAACAGCTAACTATTTCTTGTCAAGTTGTAGCTTTCTGGGCATTAAATTCTCGGGGTCAGCCCTATGTTCCCCAGTACCGATGTTCCCCGCGGGGGAACAGCAGCACCTGTCACACGCATGAGGTACCAATGTTCCCCAACATATTAACGGCGTGCCCCGGCCACCACGCGCGGCCGCCTCGAAGCCCATTCGATGCATTCGAGGCCCCCGCTCCTGTGTTGCGGCCGGCCGAGGATGCGAGTATGGGCTTCGGGGAGGGAAGGACGCGCCAAAAACGTCTGACTGGAGGATGTCAAAAACTGATGCACTTTAGAGGAGTCGGCCTGTACGTGTTAGCTGGGGAACTCCTGTAGCCCACCGGGGAAAAGCGGGACCTTTTCAAACTAAAGGGTCCGATGTTCCCCAGGTCCAGTGTTCCCCCGTACAAACTGTCCATAGAAAAGGGGGAACAGTGGGACCGGGGAACATTGGTACTGGGGAACATCGGTACTGGGGAACATAGGTACGCACCCAAATTCTCAGCCCAGTGTACCACAATTTAACAACTCACTTTATAACATCACACCCTGGCTTATGTTTAATGTAATCTAAACTATAAATGACATGTTTAGATTCATGAAGCAAGTGCCTGATCAACTAAAACCCGAAACAGCTGATGCTAACATATGCTATCTTACCCTTGATAACTTTACTAAACTACTTTAGTCCGTTTAAATGATGTGCATTCATTTCACATAGATTATTTCACATTTTGAGATGTATATCAGCTTTAATCCATACATTCTAGATGTAGCCTACTGTATGTCTGTATTTGAGATATTCTGTTAATAAATTGTATCAATAAGTAGTTCATGTGAGTTGAATGCAGATGTTTCTAGTTGGACTGATTTACTCTACAATGAACAATTTTTTTACCTTCGCTAACCAGGGCATTTAGTACAAAAATACAAAAACAGGTCCACATATTTGAACAAGATCCTAAAACACTGTTGTCTTCTTTTTGAGAAAAAAAAAACGTTCCGGTCAAAATCACCCAAATTTGAAAAAGACAAACCTAAGTGGTCCTGCGAGGTTTAAGATGTGATTTAGCGTTCTCCGGGGCAGGACGCAAGAGCCCAAGAGGTTTTCATGGAAACAGAAGCAGACTTGTCCTTTCTCATCTCCGCAGATCAAATGTCATTTTTTTCTCGTACTTACGGCCAGTCGAAATGAAACCCCTGCTTTGTGGCCATCCATCAAGCCTCCTCGTCATCTTCACAGTATGGAACCCTGATGCCATTGCCTGCTGAGCTATATTTCATAAGGAAACATCAGCGCTGCCAAACAAACCTAGCTTCTCTTGGCATGGGAAACTTAGCGGGAGGACTTAATGCTAAATGCTAATACGGATTCTATTGAAGTCGTTCCAAAAATGCTTTATATTTCTTTATCGGACTGGACTTTGCATGGAACAGGTGATAAATGGAAGAATTGTCATAAGTCCAGAGGTATACTTAGCCTTAGTTATACATAATGCATTTACCATCAGACCATATGGCTTTCTAATCCATTTTGTTTTGCTGATTAGTAATTGGTCTGGAGGCAAAGTCAACTTAAAGCATTATACGTTTTTTTCAATTTATTTTATGCGGGTTGCATTGTTAAAGCACATAATTCAGCATTGTAGTGTCCCTTGATAAATATACTTTAGATTGACAATAAGCTGAGAAATGACAAGAAGGTAGGTTTCAGTTGTACTTGGAGGTCAGAATTTCAGAGTTGTAATAATCAGCGCCCCTTGACGTTCAGAATTCCTACCCCGAAATGAAAAATCCAACATGGCGGCACCTTATTTTACAAGAAAAATATAACTCATGGAATATTTAATTAACTTGTTTTAATTTTATATTCACATCTGTCAACCTGGTATCTGTAGCATGCTACTGTGGTGTATTTTAGCATCTGCAGTTACAAAAACAAGCTAATATGCCTGTTGGTGCTAATCCTGCTAGCTACTAAATTTAAAAAACTTTATTTGATTTGTTTATTTCCAGGTTAACAACTGCAAGAGATGTCCCTGTGCTTGAAAACTAAAACCCTTATAATACAGCCCACAGAGGGTCTCTAGTCTAATTTCTTTCTCACATGACTTCTGATATACTCTATTATTGACTGTGTAATCATATTTGCTCATATACAAAGTAAAAATATCAGGTACTGCAGCTTTACAAAGTCTTTAGATCTGTCTATGGCTGAACTTCCAGGAAAAATTTCAGCTGGCTTTCCAAGAATGTGTTCTCTTTAGGGACACCACCCCCTCGACATCATTCCTTGAAGGCATAATTACATAGTAGTTGACCGAAACAAAATATCCGCCACAAGATCTGAGTAGGAAAGTGAAGGTTGTAACGCTGATAGACAAAAGAAATTTCTCCATGAACTCAGTAACTCAAAATACAGCTTCAAACCAAAACAGTGGCTAGTGTCTGGATATCATTTGGCTGCGGTTAAGATCCGCCAACAGCCAGATGTGCCGGGAGCATTTTGTGTGCGAGTGAACCTGGTGGGGAAGTGGGCAGAGGTGATATGGTATAGTCTGTAAACCTCTGGGCATTATGTAACACTGTTATATAAGCTGTCTGAAACCGACCAATGAACAGGCCTGCCTATAGGTTATTAGCCCAGCTGGGTGCATTGAATGTGTGGAGTGTGCCTGGAGCGTAATCAATCGCATAGAGAGATTTACTGCAGAGGGTTATTCAACTGGAGAGCTGTGGTGTGGGCTAAAATTGTCTACTGCCATTGCCTGTTTGATTTTGGATGTAATCAAAGTTATGAGTCTCTTCAGGCAAAGAAGATCCATATGGCTGGTAGAGACTATTCAAGGTTGGACTGGCTTTTCCTACAGCCCCACAGTAAAGGGTGTTAGACCTTGCCACCCTATATTCACACTTAACTACTCTATATCTGTTCTGTCTTTAAGACTCAAGACTACAGCCAATGCAAAATGATTGTAAATAGGTGGGGTTCTTTCACCTTGCTCTATACAAGGTACATACATATATAAAAGTATTTTCAGCTTCTAAGCAGTTTAGTGCCTCAGAAAACATAATTTAAACTATTATTTATTGGATGAAGATACTACTGTATATATGCTTATGTTTAGATGTAACATTTGCCCAAGTCACCAACTTTATTTAAAATTTGATTGTATTTTTTATTTAGTTTTTGTGATTGAAAGGTGTAATAAGGCAGAATTGCTTTAACTACTAAAAAATTGATGATAGATGTCAGTAAGCAAATAAACAATTAGCTTAGCTCATTATCCTGGTAAACATTATTGCCACATAGTAAATATCTATGTTAAAATTTTACCAAAGTGAATCTGTAGGCCTACCGCATTTACCTTTTCTTTTTTAGTTTTGATGCAATTAACACTTTGACCTAGACCAGGGGCCAGACTTTTGAAGCTTGGCCTGATTCTTCCCATGGCCCCACAGTGTTAAGAGGTACCAGTTCTCTACCCACACCCCTTGTTAAGAGTGGTCTCGTTTGGTACAGTGACTATTAATATTTATTAGAGGAGGCCCCAGGGTGACAAACGCAGTGACCTTTGGGGGCCTGAGTGTTTACTGCACTGTCAGGATAAGGAAACACAGACCCTTCTTTTTTCCACACTGCCCATCTCCTCAATGAAAGCAGATGTTGGCATTCTACAGTTAGCTTGTAGCATACTGTATGGAGTACCCAGTCAGTTTAGCTTATATCTTGTACTCAAATTGGTGTTAAGTACACTTACGCTATTGTTTTGGTTAGCATTCATTGGTTTTACAACTATAGCTAACAAATCTGATGCTACTGTAGGCTACTCTAACACTAGCTAACAAACAAACAAACAAACCCAAACTCCTATTCCTAACCCTAACCTTAACTATAGCTCAAGCCCTAACCTTAACCATAGCGCTAACATTAACCATCTTTAGAAACTTTGCGCTAAATTTAACCATCTTTGTAACTATAGCCCAAACTTTAAACGTCTTCGAAACCATAGCACTAACCTTAACCATATTTATAAGAACTCAGTCACAACAAAATTAATGTTTGACAAAGAAAGGTTCTATTAGCTTATTTTATTGTGGTGGATGGTGTGTACTTCGAAGTAAACACACAATGTGGACACAGGGACAAACAAGTTACAATTCTATCGATTAATATTTATATTTTTTGATTCCATGTTTATTTGATAGGCACAGAACAAAAAGCATTGCAACAGTTTTAACAGCAACCAATACCATGTCCATGGTTCATTTGGCTAATAGCTCATTTGCAGACCAGTTATAGACCTATTGTATTTTAGCGGAGGCAGCCCATTTCTTCTCAGACTTTCTTTCTGAAAACAGTCAAGCTAACATTGACTTTTTTTTTTTATCTTCTATAGCATTAAATTTTATGCTAAAAACATGACTGAACTATGTGAGCTGCGCAAGTGGTTACTATAGCATTAGACATGTTTAGAGGGTGTAACCTATGCCAGGCAAAAGGCAAGCCAGATAATACACTCTTCTCCTAAATCAAAGCAAGCTGGTGTCTGGCCTAAGCAGATGTTGGCAAATTCCCATTAGCTTTTAGCCTGGAGCTAGCTGCTGACACAAAGATTCCGGCCGCTGCCCTGGAAGCGTGTGAGCCTTTTGATCCGTGTAATACAAAAAAAAGATTCAAAAACTGCCATTTTAGGACATTTCCATTCAGCAAATCTTTTCCTGTCTCTTTTATTGTTTATAGTCTACACCCTGGAGTCTTTTAAAACTACTGTTTATTATTTTCAGTCCAGGAATGACTCAACAGAATTCAGCTAGCAGCTAATGTATTCCAGCCCTTTTGGTCATAAGCGTGGGTTCATCTTGGTGTCTGTGATGTTGTCTGTAAATGATAGGTTACTCTCTAATTTGTTTAAATAAGACGGTGAGAGGCAAAGGACAGCTATAAGAAAACTTGTGTTCACTTTGTTTTGGAAAATATATAAATGTGAGGGAGAATTATAGCATGTGTCACGCCTGGAAAATTACGACCTAGACAAAATTGGTGATTGATTTAGAGCTGATTTGGTTTTTATGGGTAGTTTATTTCGGTGCGAGTGACCTTTTAGAATTACAGAGAAGCCATTGGTTTTTCTGTTGTCTGATCCTGATAAAAGAAAGGAGAGGCAAGAAATGTCTTCAGTAGAACTAAACGAACTTCAGTTAGTCATAGTGAAAGAAACTATTTTTTCCGCTTGACTAGAATATTGACTGAAATTTACATTCATAAATTTCACAGGGTTGACACAGAGACCAATACGTTCTTACATCCATTCACTAGGAGCAATAGAAATACCCTACAGTAATTCACACACATTGATGTGTGTGAACAAATCTTTAAGCCCTACTTTCTTGGGTTGTCATTTGAGAAACATTTTATAGGCAGCGTATTTTTTTGAATGTTGTCAGAGAGTCAAACCAACAATCTACCCATTTGTAAACCTGACTGTTTTGCACAAATTTCAAATTAAAACTGAAATTAAATAACACTTTGACGTTTTCTTTTCCTCTTTGTATGACTTGTATGGTAAAATGTCAAGTCCTAAAGGAGTGGCCCAACCCATAAAACTTAGAAGGTGCTAGAAACATTTGTAAAACAGATTATATTTTTATACTCTCAAATTAAATCCTGGAATTCTTAGATCCTTTGAAAGAAAATCCCCTTATAAACCTGTTTTGGACTCACTTTGTGGCATCCGAAAATACTGCTAAGTTTAAGGTGGATGTGTAGTTTTTATGGCACGGGCAGCCCCCTTTTTTCATTTTAGGAAAACAAATAAACATCACCATGGTTACGGCACCTAGAATATCCACGCATACTCCAAATAGAAATCCTGGGAATTTCTTTCTAAGGACTTGATGATGGATGGAGCCATGCCACCCGCTCCAGTAAAAAGCCTTTATGAGAAAAAAAATCAGCACCACTTCCTTGGTTTTCTCGCCGTAAAGACTCAAATTAGTATCAGTTTGATTCATTCAGATTTTTATTTGATTTTAATACATCGCAATTATAGATTGTTTTCTTGTAGATGGAGCTTTTATACATTTTGGATAGCAAAAGAATCATTTGGTATTTAAAAAAATGACTTTTGGTGAGTTTTATTCTGCACCATTTCCTTGGTTTTATCGCTGTAAAGGCAGAAATATGGTATCTGTTCAATTGATTCAATGGGAAATAAAATCTACCTTCAGGAATAGGAATTTGGTTAGTGAGATCTTTCACTTGCCAATATGTGAATATTCGTTTAAATAGGACATTATATGCTAAATCTAAACTTTTAAGAGGTTTTTAATCATGCCATGCTTTTCTCATCATATATTTAATAAACAGCCATAGGGACAGCAGTTCGAATCCTATTCAAAACTTTCTGTTGTTTCCTTGGGCAAGACACTTAACGCACCTTTATTATGTATGATTGTGGTTCTTTGATTGGTAATTTGTAGATGTCTGAAAGACCCTTGGTGCAAAAGAGCTTATCTCCACCAGTCAGGGCAGCTGTGGCTATAGAATTTTACCACCTGTATGTGTGCCTGTGGTATGAATGAATAAGGGCTTTGAGGAAAACTTAAGGCCTTGAATCCATTATCATTATTAATGTGTATTCTGATGCTCAAACCTAATGTGCAGCTTGTACCTTCATCTTTTCGTGTAGCTTAGTGAAGCAACCCCACTTTGGCCTACAGGAGGATACGCATCAACTCTTTTGCTTTCCCATAAACAACAAAATGAATACAGCTTTTCTGACCATAATCCACGTTCTCTGCTACTCAAACATGCTAATGGTCCGAGTTCATTGCATTCAGATTTGTTTGATAAAGCTCAGCTGCTAATATATCATTTCACATGAGGCCAGACTTCTCCACCAGCTGTTTCTACGCTCAGATAGGAAGCAGCGCTAGCTTTGTTACGCTACAACCCACCCAAATCACACAGGTGCTATCTGTCACCATTATCCCAGACATGGCCACAATCTAATCAGCAAGCTAACCGCCTCCCTCCAAAACATTCACACAAAACAGTCCAAAGGTTTGACATCACTCTTCACAGCACAATAAAAGAAAGGGGGAAAAAAGATAGCGGGTTTCCAATATGGTAGGAGAGGGACCTAGCATGGCCCACCCACGTTGACTTGCCTGGCTGTGGTCTTACCGCACTGTCAAATTTGATCTGCCCTATTTGTCAAGGAAAATCACAAACATAGCTACCACTTTGCAAATGTGAATGTCATAAAATAGTAGATGGAAATTTGAAAAAGAGGTATGTGAAAAAACTAGCTAGCTAGAGACAGGAGTCAGAAATACAGTAAAAACTTTAGCCAGGCATTCTTTTTTATTGGACTCCACCTGTCCTCCCCGTGTTACTGTGGGTTCTCTCCAGGCATTGCAGCTTCTTCACACCATCCAAAGACATGCATGTATGAAAATTGGCCTGTAAAAATTGACTGCAAAATATGCTGCACCACTAGCCCGATTAGTGCCGTTAGCATCAATATAATCTCAAATAGCATTAGCCTCTTTGAATACAACAAAGAATCCATCCAGAACATCTACTTTTATTACTTACTTGTTCCTTCCCTTCCTCTTCATTGAAACTTTTGCAGATACTTGCTTCAGTGTTCTTCTCCGGAGAAAAGACGGAGCTACCTCAGTCAACCAGTAACAGACAGTAACCTAATGCTACCTTTGTATAATCCAAAATAATCAACCTATAAAACCAGATTACCCTCAAAATGTCTTACTTTTGTATTTTAAGAGTGACAACATACTATAATGTAATTTGACATGTTATTTATCCGTTCATAATTAGGATGAAGTATAATAAATAATATAATTAATTAATCGGTATCGGTGCATCCCTCGTTAATAGGCCCCACAGGTCTTAGGTTTATGAATATTATAGAAATATATTTCCCAATAACTTGTATTCTTATAGACAGTAAAGAAATATTTAAATGATGCATTTTGTAATTATCCAGCCTACTACATCTAGGTTGTTCGCTAACCTTATTGCTGGCACCAAACCAATTTCTTGTTATTGCATATCTTATATTTTTCTAATACTATAAAGTCCCCATGCAAAAGTAATTAGGTTGAAATGTGCTGTGCTTTGGTTTTGAACATCCAAAAAGAGCAGTGCTGGTATATATCATTACAAAAGCCAGCCAACCCTTCTCAGCACCTGGTCCTCAGCTGCCAGTAACTGTCCCTAACTGCCCCTAACGTCCCCACTCACCCAGCACACAGGCAAAGGAAAGCCCTTGTTTAAATACACCACTCAAAGCAAATGGCTAATGTATGGGAATCCAAGAAAAAATGCACACGGCTTAAACAAATGAGTGTTTGTGTGCGGGCTAGTGGTGTCTGCTGAGGAAACACAGGCGGCGAAGAGAGAAGGGAGGGTGAATGGGATAGATAGTGAAGTTACATTACTATCGCCAATAGAGTGGGAGAACATATTCTTTATTAACAAGTGTTAGAAAAGCACAATAGAGCCTTCGAAATGTTATATGGAATGTTCAATATTTCGGAATGGACAAAAAAGTAGGATTTGTGGTGAGAGAAAGAATAATACTGAGCATACAATGAAAAAAACTATTGCGGTCATTAACATTTCGTGAAAAAAAAGGAACATACAATGTGAGGTAGTATTTTCATTTGTCAAAACCATCTTAATTTGTAATATTTTGTTTAATTTGATCATTTCTCTATTGAAATATATTATGATCTCGCCTCCAGTCGCCTCCATTCCGGAATATTCTGTTTGCAAACTTTGAAAAACAGTTGATGATAATTCATTCAGAAAAGATTGAGGGAAATGTTTGGTACAATGTGTGTGCATGGAAACGTTAGCGCGGCTGCATTTAGGACTCTGACTAACCGGAGTGTGTGTTTTACATTAGGGGTTAAGAGAGTGATACTGTGCTTGAACTTGGCATGTAGTAACCTTTATGATGGTATGAAAGAGGTTCAAGTCAAACTCACACAGCCGTTTTTCATTCCTTTTAAACTTTGTTCACTCTAGCCGGCCGGTCGGGGGGATAATTCTCTTTCTCACGATTATGATGAAGAAACGTCTATTCAATGCTCCACTAACACCTCTATGAAAAGAGACCTCATTCTGTCCATACAATCAAAGCATTCCAGGCCAAACAAACAGCGTACCGGGCCCGGTAGCATGTGTAGCCGCACGCTTACGAGCATATCTCCTCTTTTTTATTTGCAAATTGAGGAGAAAGGGAGCGAGGTCTTGGGAAATGGATTCTTTCGAAGCCTGCTGTTCCTACTCAGAGCTCTTGTAGACAGTTGGGCGCCCACTACAGTTAAGATCAGAGGCCGCGATAACCTGGGTCGTGATTTATGGAGAGCAAAAGGCCTCTGCCATCACCTAATGAGCAAGAGTGTTTACATGTTTATTAGATAGGCAAAAGCAGCTGGGGACACCGTTTCTACAGCCTACAATCTTCCCTTTGTCTAAGCATGCAACAGATTCAGAACACTGTATTTATGTTTAAGCAGGCAAATAGATGGACAACAAACAGTATATTGAAGGAACTGTTTTGGTGCTGAGCTTTAAATTTCACATAGAAGTAGCGGTGGGTCATATGGTAAAAATATTTTTAAAAAAAATGTATAAGCCAAGATCACGATTTTAGTCGACTTTTGTGCAAGGTAAAAATTCAAAGACTATTGCCAAACCATTTTAACTATAAATTTAGTGTGCATCCAATTAATCATAATACTATTTATGTTCCGTTTTTGTAATATAAACACCGGCATTGTTACAGTAAAAATGACAGAGCATAAATGAATACACTGTATCACGATTCACCTATCTTCCCAGATTAGCTCGATCTTCATAACTTCATATGACATTTCAATTTTTATCGCCATATTGCTTTGCCTGTTTACCCTTTTTTCCAATCCACATTCCATAGTTTTTTCTTTCTTTTAGTGTTAGCATTAAAAGCAGCTAACCCTAACCCTAACCCAAAGCATCACATTCTAAACACACTTCTTATTTTTTACGACTGGCTGTAGTAAATTGTGGCCAGTCATTAGTGTTTAAGTTTGAATGTGTGACAGTAAAAACTAGCTTTTATCTTAAGCAGCAAGGGAACAGATATTTTATGAGCCTCAGTAGGAACTATTGTCTTCTTACACAAGCAAACTAAGCACAGTCATATTTGTACTCATTATAGGAGGTCATTGAGAGTATCCACAGTAAGAAGCAGACTACCTTAGGGCCCTTAGCTCAGCTGGAGGGACCCAGGACTTAAAACAACTACTAAAAACAATTGGCAACTTTCACTTCCAAGGGTTCTAGTGCACTTAAACCAGCCACTAGGTAGGGGTGATAAAAGTTGTGATATGAAGTTGTGAAGATCGAGCTAATCTGGGAAGTTGAATCGTGATACAGTGCATTTGATTATTTACCTAGACTGCAGAAATATAGAATTGTTTGCACTATTTAGTAAGGATATCAGCAGCCATAAGGTCATAAGAATATTCAAGATATTTCAAAAGTATTACATTTTTTACTACGGTCTATAGTAGCTTAGTTATGTAGGTAACACAGTTTTTTTTTTATCCCTTAACTACATTGTACCTCATAAAGTACAATGTATACACTGTGTAACAAACTGTAATAACATGTAACTACATTGTACCTAACCCTAACCATCACCATTAAGT
>JAVQJW010369778.1:0-26490 GCA_036025195.1 Hypseleotris klunzingeri
AAAAAAAAACTAATTTGCTTGGCTAATGTTGTTTCTTTGTGACACTTTGTTACTTTTTGTTTCATGTTGATAGACTTTGCAATAGCACACTTATTAACCATACATTACATGATATATAATTTTGACACAAATTATTATATAAAAACTATTTCCAAATCCGTTTGAGGGAGTTAGTTTGGGAGTTAAAAGAATCGGTGAGGCAACAGTTTGTTTTGTAACAAGCGAGATCACACATTGGAGCGTTACTATGGGCAAAGAGAGGAATACAATGCCAGGAAAACGAAAAGCACCACTCGAGCGGCGCTGCTTTGCATATTGCCATAGGAAATCAAATGCCTCGTCATTGACCTACAAGATGGCACACTTGATCCTGCTGTACAGTCATGGTTTTTAGTGTGCTCTTTCAGTCTGTTCTGCCTGGTTTTATCAAAAGCAAACATTTAAATAGGGGAGTGCGAGTCTCTCTGAAAAACATAGATAACAATTTTTGCAACACTTTGAGCCACGTCAGACATCCACGCAATTACAGGGAAGGACACAGTGTGAAATTGTGTGTTTATCTATAGTTCATTGCTTTTGGGAACACAATTCTACCAGCCAGGAAGAAAGCTAAATAAAAAATACTGTGTCAAAAGGATAAGCAAATATCCTTGGCATGTTTACTTTTTATTTTAATATTATGCAACCCTGTTTTAAATGAACCTTTACTATTCCAACTTGTCTTTTTTGCATGTACAGGGGAGGTGGGTAAATTGATAGCGATGGCAGCACTAGACACATTGGCTTAGCTGGCAGTGTTTGCCAAGGACTCAGTAGGCAAAAGGAAGGATATTGTTTTCCCCTGAAAAAGCCTCAGCCACAGTCCGCATACCAGCGTCCACTCAACATACCAATGGGCTCTTTGAAGATTACTCAAATGTTTGCCTTTGTTACCCCCACCGCCTCCAATCCATCCACCCCTACCACTCGTCCTAACCTACACTTCTGCCAGACTAAAAAAAAGGAAGAAAAAAGTATATTGCCAGACAACTGTAAGATGCAGAAATACAGAAGTCCAAAAAAAGTTTTTTCGGGGCGACTGAGGATGGCGCAAAGTCATTCTACATAAACATCACATTTTAGGTTGTTAGGGTTTGACTTGTTTAGGCATGTCTTAGTCCTTCTCTATTCAGAGTTAAAAGTTTAGTTTTGGTTGAGTTCTTTTTTGATTCTGATTTAGACTCGGTTTAGTCCTGGTTACGGAGACTAGATTTAGTGTCAATTTAACCTTATTTATCACTTTCTTAGTCTTGGCTTAGTCCTCTTGGTTGACTTTTAGTGTTGAGTGTTTACACTAAAATATTGTAGCTTCTGTCTGGATAATATTCCTTAGTTTATACATGGAATAAAAAAGTACTCTCATCCTCACAGGCATAAACAATAAACCAGTGTGCACAGACTGACCTTTAAGAATATAGATTTTCTTATGCAGTGCTAGAACGTGCAAGACCATATTTTAGATTTGCTAATTTAACTAAATGTGCAGAAAACTCAAGTTCCCTCCACCCCCATGCCACCCCCATGCCACCCCCAGTGGACTGGTATTAATCCCAAACAAGTAAGTGGGCTTTCTATCAGGTCTATTTCAAAGCATTAGGGATTACCTCGCACAAACTAAGCTGCTTGAACTCACAGGAGGTCAGCTGTATTGTGTCGCTGCGGTGATGGAAAGGCCACTGATATACTGGGGGACAGGTTAGTGGTTCTTCTTTGGATCGAACTTGCACCAAAACATACAAAATGTGCCATATTTCCCTTGGCAATACAGTTGAATACCAAATACCAATAATTCGTTACATTATGATTTCAATTTTCCATATCTGTAGCCCGATATATATTTTTGGTTACATCGCCCGGCCCAATTCCCTCTCCTTTCCTTTTTCATCCCACCATATAATCGAATATCTCCCCCAACTTATCTATTCACTGAACAACTAATGGTTAAAATCAATTACAGCTCGGAATGCTGAAATGCCGAATACTAGGCCACATGCTGATAATGACAGAGGGAGTGCGAAGGGGGAAAAAAGAGGGAATCTTGGGAGAGTTCCAAGAAAGGCACAATTACCTCCAGTCGATTGATTATTGATCCGGAGGGGGCGTTGAGAAGTATTTCAGTTCAACTTTGTCCGTATCAATATCCTGATAGCTTCATGAGGCTGGAAAAGTGGGAATGTGCTATCTAAATACCATTCTGAAGCAAGTGGGGTATTTTCCAGATGCAAAAGTGGATAGCAATCAGTTACAATTACTCTACTGCATTTTCTTGGGTAACTTGGATACATTGTATTGCATTTTTATTTTTATGTGCAAATTGATTAATTGAATTTTAGGTAAAGGTATTTTATATAATTTGCCATGAATTTGTATGTCATATGAAACAGATTTTAAACCTAATGAACTTAAAAAATGTTTATCAGATGTTGATGCCATGTGACCTTTGGCTGAGGCTTCACTGAACAAAGCATCAAAAGTTAAGTACAAAGATATCAAATTTCAAGTCAATGGTCTGTTTTTTCTATCTTCCTTTCTATTCGTTTATGAACAGCAAGAAGGAACATGATGAAAATAGTCACAGAGAAAAGTAAAGGAAATTATAATTATTTAAATAACTGAAAGGGGGCAGGACTTTGTCAGAAAAGGGCAAAAAAGTGCTAGCTAGTTTCTTTGTCCCGAATGTTCCCCGGTGGTAGGGAAGACACTAACTCCCTTTGTACACAGTCTACCCCCCGCCTTCCTGCTATCTTTCCTATACCTGTCAGTCCTGATCTGCTTTACACTCCCATGCACATGGACAAATGGCTTGGCCCCAGCACGGACAATCCCAAAGAGACCATAGCCTTGGAACAGTGGGGGTCACTCTTAGGAGTATCGCTTTAAACTACTAAGAGGCTAAAGAGGATAAAACTGTGCTATCATAGACTAGTGATAGATAATTAATTGTAAACTTCAAAAAAAGTGCATGAGTGGTCAGACGGGTTGGGCAGTTCAATATAAAAAATAGAAACCTAAAAGCCAAGTCAATTTAGAGTTACAGACTACAAAACAAGCCACTAACCCATTTAGAATTGGATACATAACAGCAGTTTATTTGTTTTGTCAGTGTATATCAAAAGCCTTTAGAACTAAAAATCTAAAATAATTAATTTGTGGACCTAACATGAGGAACGGCAAAAGTGAAAACAGTATACACATAAATTAATTGTGCGTTGACCATCTGGTTTAAGCCCTTTAAAAAAGAAAGTGGGTGAAACTCTTATTTATCTCAGAGGATTATTGGGAAACAGGGGGAGGTTAAGGAAGTCTGTCTATTCAGTCCCCTTTCTATCGAAACACAAAAAGCAACCGCACACAAACGCACACAAGCACACACCTGCTTTTATGCTTTAATTAGCCGCCACCCTCTGCCGCCCACTTCATCAGCCATGGCCCTCTGAAAGATTTCCATTGTGATCTGTGCGCAGGTGAAACACGAGACCATTTGAATAATCTACTAACCGGCGTCAGAGTGAGAGAGGAGGGAGGTGTAGCAAAAGAGCAAGCAGCAGTAGAAAATACAGGAAGACAGACAGACAGACAAGCTTTTTGGCAAAAAACACAGACGAATTCAAGCTTCTCCTCAGTTTTACAGACGGCGGCAGTGTGCATCACCCGTCTCAGAGACAGAACATGAAAATCTATATCTCACAGTCAAGTAGCATCTAGTGTGAAGTGTCTGTGAACATTCCTTTTTGAAGAGGGGAGCAACTCTTTAAGTCTTGTGTGTGTGTGAGACAAGGACTGGGTGATAAAGAGCGTGTCTAGAACAAGAGGACATGGGGCTAAAGTGGAAAATGGCAGCTTCATAAAAGACATACTGCAATTGTGTTTCAAGTCCATACTGTACGAAGAACTGTCTGAATGAATTTATGTAACGCAATTTCTCTGAATGCATACGTTTAAGTCGGAGTGACTATGAGCGCGTGTCATAAACGGTGCCATGCATTTGAAATAGATCCAGTCTCGTTTTCTATTCTGGGGGACCATCACAATGGCTTTTTATGCAAATCTTTGGGAGTCAATCTCCTGTCCATTTCCCCATCACACAAGTCCAAATGACAGTCCAATAATTTGGGCTGCATATATATAGGGCCATTTGGTTTTCAAATGAGAGTGGGCAGGGTTGACCCTTTGCTAATAGCCACGGCACCGGCAGTGGACTTAATATTGCAGATGCATAAGCACTGCCATCTTCACACTGAGAGATGAAGGAGAATATAATGTAAAGGAGGAGGGCAAATACAGCGTGGTTGAGAGAAAAAAGGAAACAAAATTAAATAAATAAAAAACGAACTACAGTCTAGTCTCCATTGCTTTCTTCTTTCCTTCACCCCCATATTTAATTCACCCCACCTCTGGTCTCTTTGCCACTGTGGTGCCAGGAGGATCATGGGTAATGAGATAGTCTATGTGCTGCTCTTCAGTGTTTGGAAGAGTAGAAGAAAAAAAGTAAATAAAATCAAAAAGACAGGGACAGTCAAACAAGACAGAATCTATTTTTTACTAATTGCATTTCAATAATATATTCCATAATTTCTAATCTAATTATCACACTGTAGCTCAGCCAAAAAAAAATATGAAAGAATGGATGGATATTAGGGAGCAAATATAAATCAATACATCAATAAGTGAATGGAACCTATCAAACCAATATGGGCCTTGGGTGGCTTCTTAGTTTAGTTTATAATTTATTTGGTTTCCACAGTCAAACACAAGACATCCTAGTTCATTTGTGACAGAAAGGCTTAGGCTGGAGCTTATTAGTGCCTGCCAAATTTCATCACAATTAAGCTACACTTAAAATATTAGAACAAAATTAGTAATGGTTCCTTGGGACAGTGTCCAATCTGTTTGCAACATTTTGCATTCTTAATTTGTAATATGTATCATCATTTTTCAAAAACTATTTTAATGTTCATGTTCAGTCATAAAATAATGTAGAGTGGATAGATTAACGTGCAATTGAAAGAACGAACAATGTCAAGACCCTAAAACAACCATTTTTGCTTGATAAATTATGGAAAGTTAAGGCTGACAGAGAACTAAGTAATAATGGCTGACTTTAGGAGCCATCTGAGAAACAGGTGTTGTGGCCTATGAGACAGTAGTGTGCGTGTGTGGTCTTTGCCCGAGCCATATTGACCATGGACATTCCCAACTCCTAATGACCCACGGGCAATCTTAACCTCAAAGTTCTGCTGGGACGCGGACATAAACATACAATGCAGACTACCGACTGAACCCCCAACTTAGTTCAGGAGCCCACACCGAATGATACTGACAGATTTACTCCTGTCTCTGCATGTATTAGGGCTAATGTTTGTTGTTAAAATGATAATAAAGCCATACATCATTATATTCACTGCTAGGCCAAACACTATCCAGGCCAGAAATGGACATGCCATGCAACAGGAAAATTTAACACCAAGTCTATACCCCACAGGCTGCTGCTAAAGTGTTAAAATATTTCACATTTGTCAGTTACAACATTTGTCGATGAGGATTTATAGATAATGTTGAAGGTTTGAAAAAGAGACATTAGTACAATTTCAATTTTAACAAATTAGAAAGATAATTTCTTTTGTAAAAATAACTTTAATCTTACCCTGAGAAAACAGAGAGGCCATGGAGAGCCATTTTCCTTCTAAAGCTAAAACTTCCTGTGCCACCTGCTGTGCCCTGGTCACCATATGATTTTATGTCCGTGTGCTGTTAATGCCATTTCCCTTATGGTGTTTTAAAGTCTGGAAAAAACTCTTTCAAACTCCCAGCTCCCTTCAGAAGTACTCAATTGCAGCTACAAAGCGGCCATAAAATTCTCCTGAATATGCTTTTTGTTTGTATCTGCAAATGGTTTTCCATCCAAGAAAGATATTCTGTGTTTCCAAAACGCATTTGGTAAAGTCGTCATCACTTGGATCTTTTATGCACCCGGCCGAGCTACCTCCATTCCCATGTGCTTTTCACATTTGCCAATACATAAAAGGAGAGGTGTTTTTCTGGTCAAATAAAGATATTTTTCCTCTGCCCTTACTGGGTTCCTCTATGGCCACCCTGGTCTGCTGTTCTACCATATGTATAGGGGTAAAGTAGTGGGATTTCTGCCAAACACATTACAGACGTCATCTGTGGAACAACTCTGTTGAACTGTGTGCGAACCTGCTTTAAAATTAAAACACAGGGACGAGATGTGGTATGAAAATATAAACCTAAACCTCAATTGTATTAAATAGTAAATTATAATTTTTCTATTTATTTGTAGCATTTGTTTTACTTTAAGTACCGCATTCACCAACACCTCCAACTGCCAAAAGCAGCTAACAGTATACGTCCTCATTAATGTAATGCACTTGATCCTGGCCTGTAGGTCAAGGCTCAGGAAATGTACCAATATCTATTATACTTAAGGAGAGCTCTCGAGAACTATCACTATGGAAATAAAACATACTGCATTTTGGTTGAATTAGTTTAGATGGAGGACACTTTTCTGTGGTGTGTGTGTTTTTAATAGAATGCAAACCAAGTTTTTACCTTATAAAGACGGATGGCAGCCTCATGCCTCTGGTTGGTGGTGTGTAGCCTGAGTTTATCCACGCTGTTGCTGTAGTAGTCGCAGGCGTTGCACTTGAGGTGCACAGGGTTGCCAATGGCCACACACTTTAATCTCCACTGGTTGGCCTTGCCCCCCTCCTTGATGTGGGCCACCAGCTGGTGCTTCTGCATGTGTTTGTCAGTCTTGCAGTGCAGTTGAAAGTTGGCCTTGAGCTGCGTGTTGTAACTGCAGAGCTTGCACTGGTATACGTCTCCCACCACACATCTCCACTCGTCCTCTGGCAGTGAGCGCTCAGCATTCACATGGGCGTTTAAAGCCTCCAGGCTGTCCGTGGAGTAACAGTTGCACACCGCACACTGGTAGAGCCGCAGGAGGGGGTCGCTGATAGGGGGCGACAGTGAGGAGGGGTCTGATGAAGACATGCCCCCCATTCCTCCAGCGGACACCAAGGACAGGTCATCTGCCATCAGCTGACCACCGGCAAGACGCAGCTCTGCCGATAGATCACTGTTCACTATGGGATAGAAGACGGAATACATTTAGTATTAGGCGGCACAGAGACAGAGAGCAGACACTAGGCAGAAGAAAAGGCACACGAAATGTAGAAGCATGAGAATAAAACAAAGCGCTTGTGAAAATAAAGGCGCCATATGCATGGAAGGATAAAGGAAAGTAAGAAATAGAAAGGCTCTTTTTATTAAATGAAATTAAGTGTGGAAAGACTCCACGGTGCAGGCCTCCCTCACACAAAAGGATTTGATAAAATAAAGCCCCACTGAGGACTAGCGCTCCTTACAAAGTCTTGTCTATAAAAAACCTAATAGGATTGAATCAGGATCAATTACAATCATCCTTTTCAACCTGCTAACTCGCTCATCAGGTAGCTTTAATTACTGCTCTCCGTGATGGTGGGACAGCGGTTTTAGTGTTTTTTCACGTACACGCACAGATCTGAGCAGCTGATCAATGCATTACACGGGTGTTCTTTCATCTGCCCGCCCACCCCAGGACAAAAAAGATCTTTCACTCATATGAATGCAATTAACTGTTTCATTTGATCCTTTTATTGTCTATCAAAGCATGGTACCAAAGCTCATCAAGTCTTTTCTGAGATTTAACAATTCCCCAATTAGCTGGTGGGTTCTGCCTGAGTGTGTATGTGTTGCATGTACTCTTAATTAAACAGTACAAAGCACTGTATTTTTAAATATGGAAATATACTGTTCACATTTGTGGAGCAATGTTACTGGTGTAATTTACTAAGCTTAAATCTGATATGACCTCCACAGTAAATAGGCAGAAGGTGTGTTTATCTGCAGGGTCATTGTTAAATCTCCCATCTCCTATGGGAATGTGCATACTGTTGTGTGTCCACATACATGTGTATCTGAGCATGTCACTATGTGTATGTGCAGGCTCTCCAGGACAAGGGTACAGTGAGGTGGTGGGTGTACAGGGACAGGGATTAAGCTGACTTAAGAAAATTACAAATGAAAGATTAAGAATAATTCTCGTGGCGTCTCATAATCATTTTTTAATCAGGGAGAGGGGTCAGAGAGAGAAGACAATGACAGAGGGACAATCTGAGGGAACAGATAAGAGTCAGAAAGAAAGAGGAGAGGGTGAACCAAGGGAGCATGAGAGGACGACAGTGTGACATTAAGAATAGTGGAGTGAAAAGGAGAGCGCAAACAGCATCGAGGAATGTAAATTTAAAAATACAGTAAAGGCCTTTCAAATGACATGACATTTTCCACAACAAGTTAATATATAGCAAGACACTAATAAAAACAATGCAATGCATTGAAGCATTTATTTCAGCACAGCTTACCTAGACCAGATCCGAGAGCAGCAGCGGTTGCAGGATCAAGTTGAAAGGGGTTAATCATCATTGAAGCATCTGGACCACCGCTGCCAGCTGGGTTCTCCAGTTTGACTCCAGCCAGGCCCATGTTCTGAGCCAGGTAGTACTGATACAGCTCTGCTTCTGCGGGAGCCAGGCCCAGGTGAAGGCTGTGCTGGATCTGCTTCATGTTCTGCTGCAGCAGCATCATGTTGTGCATGTGTTTTTCACTGGTCATATGGATCCGCAGGTTACGAGCCACATTGGTTTCATAGTCACAAACCTGAAGCACAACGAAAAAAGAAATATTTAAATTTAGTAATTAATATTTAACTGTCTGAAATGTACAATATACCAAGAGACCAAGACAACAGGCACACATAATGCAAGAGGCTTGCATTGTTCATCACTTACCTCACATCGCCATGTGGGCTTCTGTTTGGGTTTTGATGGCGAGGGAGCACCACAGCCTCCACTAAGGCTGGCGCTGGGCACAGGGGTGGCGTGGTTGTGGTTAAACTGGGCCTCAGTGCCACCATTCTGGAGTGTTTGGACATTGTTCAGATGCTTGTCAGACTGCATGTGGATACTAAGGTTGCCTTTGGTGGTAGTTGAGTAGTTGCATACCTAGAAAGAAAACAAGAGTTAGTTTAATGTATATTTTTATAAGGCAGAAGAAACCAAAAATAAAAGAATGATAGACCAAGAGAATAGATATAAATATCTGTGATATTAGTAATGCTTCTTCTGATAAGTTCTTTAGACATATTAATGTTACACTGAAATGTATTATGTATATGCCTCTTTCTTTCTTTTTTTTTTTTTATAAAATAATGGGTTACAACTGAACACAGCTGAACTGAGAAAGCTCAAAACCCTATAAACATAGTTAGACAGACCTCGCAGCGGAAAGGTTTGTATCCACAGGTATAGCTTTCGCCTCGGGCTAGTCGAGGGTGAGGTTGTCCTGTCCGGCAGTAGACACATGATCCACCAGACTCTGGGTGTTTCTCCTTCATGTGGGCATCCAGTGTCTGCTGGTACTTATAATGCCAGTTACATTTGGGACACTTTAGTGTTTTACAGGAGTTACGTGAATGCATCATCGTCATATGCCCTCCCAGGGACCGTGAGGATCCCAAGACCGTGTCACACTTGGGACACTCCACCCCACTCCCAGGAGAACCTTCACCTGGGCCAGGAGTACCAGGTGTACCAGGGGTCCCGGGGGTACTGGGATTCCCTGTGTTTTGATGCAGAGGACCAGGGCTCTCGTCTTCTCTGCGTAACATGATCATATCCAAGGGATGGGCAGATGGCGATGACCCATCCCGTCCTAATAGAGTGTCACTGGTCGAGTCATTGCTGTTGTCTCGTTCTCTGGCAGCTGCCACAGCAGAGGCCAGTCGGCTCTTCTCCATCTCAATCTTCTCACACATAGACAGAGAGGAAGAGGAAGCAGAGGCAGGACCTTTACTGTCACTGTTAAACGTAAGCACACTGTTGGATAAGGGGGAAATACTTTGGTTTAAAAGAGGAAAATCTTTGCTACTGGTGCTGTCAGCTCTCTGGCCTGTCATTGCCATTGTCATGGCCTGCTCCTCCTCCTCATCTACCTCCATCTCTGCTCCATTTGAATAGGAATCTTCATCCTGTTCTGGACTTTCTCCTCCCACGGCACCAGGCTCCCGCTTGATGGGTGGGTACTGGCTCAGGTCCAGCCCATTGGGTTGCAAAGTGCATGTGTCCCTAATGTGGCCTTTGCAGTCACTTTCAAAGTTCCGACCTTCCAGGTTGCCACCAGGGGCAGCAGAACTCCCACTGGGAGTCCTACGGGCACCAGCCCCTCCCCCGAGGTTTGGGTTGGTCTCAGCCTTTGGCATGGTTTGGGTTCTGGGGGTTTGGTCATTGGAGGAGCTGCTGGCGCTGCCCTTCAGAAAGGCAAAACCTGCTTGAAGGGAGTCTGCATTCTCCCCACTACTGTGGATAGCACTCCACAAGCTGCGGAGCCCCGTGTCTGGCCCTAGGAAGTTGGCAGGTGTGGGAAAATGGGGTAGCACAGAGTTGGGGGGTTTTTTTGGTTCCAGAAAGCTTATAAGAGGTTCTTTGTCCTTGCCGATGCCCTGGATGATAGCTGAGACATGTTTGTTGCTCAGCACTTTCTGCTCCTGCTCATTCAGGGACATGCGGTGGTCGTGGACAGCATGTGTCACGAAGGAACGGCTATAGCCAAAAGAAAGCTTGCACAGGAAACACATGAGTACAGGCTTTCGCCGCCCATCGGATACGCAGCCCTCGAATTTGGACAAGTCCACATTGTTGGGGACATCTTTGGACACACAGGAGTTTTTGGCTGCACCATCCGCCTTTAGATAGTCTTTGTCATTCTTGTGGCGGAGGTCATAGACACGAAAACTGTGCAACACGGGACCAGAGCCCACCAGCCCTCCAGCTGAGGTATTTGGGAAGGAGGGGTGGTCAGCCGCCAGGGATTTATTCCCCAGGGATGAGGCGATGTGGAAGGTGTTGATGATCTGGGGGTAGAAGGACATGGGTGCAGCGGGCTGCTCCAACCGCTCCCCCCCTTGGCCCAGGCCACTCTGGCCACTGCTGACCTGGGCGTTGGGAAAGGTCTGGGGGGACAGTAGGCCCCTGAACTGGAGAGCGCTAGCTAGCCCCCCCTGGTTGCCGCACTGCTCTTTGGAGTCCTCCAGGATGAAGGCAGAGCCATCGGGCTGGTAGATGATCTCGCCACACAGGTTCTCCACATCACTCTCCTCCTCCATCTCACTGTTCATCTCTGCAACACCCCCTGTACGCTCACCC
Source organism: Hypseleotris klunzingeri (assembly GCA_036025195.1). Lineage (NCBI taxonomy): Eukaryota > Metazoa > Chordata > Actinopteri > Gobiiformes > Eleotridae > Hypseleotris > Hypseleotris klunzingeri. Next base: position 11,301 of record JAVQJW010369778.1, read on the forward strand.
TCATCTTCACTCTCCTCTAAACCTTCCATCTGCTCCCCCTCCTCTGAACCCCCAGTGGTAGGCAAGCGGGCATTGGGGCAGTGATGCTCCATGTATTTTTGTAAACTAGAGAAGGAGCTTGAACATTCGTTGCAGGGGATCTCTTTAGTGGGCGCCACTGGAGACATGGCAGGGGCAGAACAGTCTGAACCCAAAGCTGCTCCTCCTCCAACTCCTGGTAAAGTCCCGGTAACACTCCCTTTGTTACCAGTAGTAAAGCTTTCTCTCCGACTCTGTTCGCTCACAGGGTCGGTGTTTGCACTGACAGTGGTGAGGGTTGTAGTGGACCTCAGCGGGCTCACCGCGGCCTCTCCGAGACCTTTGTCCGACTCTCCGATGTTGGTGTTGTGGCTGTCGGCGACACTGGTGGAGTTGTCCTCAGCAGCAGTGTCCAGCCTCTGGCCACCATGTTCCTGCTGCTGTGACGACACCATAGGGGGAGAGTCACAAGTTGCCATGACGACCACTACATGGGGATCTCATCTCATCCAGCCTAATAGGGACCTAGACAGGAAAACAGAAAGAAAGAAAGTTAGTAATTTGTCATCCAAGACCCACTTTAAATGTCAGTGACAGCGGTGAAATGGACATGTATCAAGCATGTTGTATGAAGACTGAGAAGTATCATATTTCCTAATGTAAAATTGTCAGAGTGAAATAACCACAAGACCAAACTTTAAATTACGGTTCAAATACCAGTGAGATATTATCACTGCTGGGTCACGGTCCATGACTAAACCCTTCAATACCTCATTTTCCTGGCTTTTGAAAAGTCTAAACTGGCTTATATAAATGACCAATGCTTTAGTAAGAGCCTTGACAAAAACACACAAATCCTTGCACAACTGCTTACAACTATTACAAATTAAAGACATAAACAGTAAAAAGTCGTGAACAAAAAGAAAACCAGACAAACCTAGGTGCGACTGTTTTTGCAAATGAGTTGTGCGTGCCAGTGTCTTTTCACTTGATACAGTACTAGCGCCTTTCAGATGCTTGTGTGTAAATGAGCTGGCATTAAAAGCGAGCTTTAAAGAGCCATGTTAACCTTTAACCCAATCCACCTGCTGCTTAATACTCCCTCTCGCTTTTCTACACTCCCTCCGCCTCACAACAAAGCTACAAAGCAATTAGAGGATTAATCCGCAACAATCCAGGGCTAAACAAAGCCAGTAGGAGGGACAGTAAAACCGTGAGGAATGAAATCATGTGGCCAAGGATGTTTGTTGGTGCATGTGTGTGCACGCGCTATAATCAGTTCTAATCTGACATATCCCAGAGATGATTCCATGGAGAATAGTAATAGATTAAAACAGTGAAATTATGTTTTTGCTCTCTGTGTCTCTTTTAGTTTGTGTCTTTCTATTCGTAAGATTAAAAACAATTCACAAGATAATGGATTTTACTAGTGCTTATCAGATCAGCATAATGAGACAAAATAAAGAAGGTGACTGTGTGATATACATAAAATATCCTCTGCAAAGCGCCTTTATGCATGGTCAAATATTCGCATTAAAGATTGCGCAGGCCTAAAATGCAGCAGAGGGTGTAAATTTAAGTGATGTCTTTTATAGCCCAACAGCAAAAACAACCCTTGGACCGGCTGTTCCTCTAATCAAACATATAAAACATTTTTATTTGTTTATTCTTATAAGTGTACCCAGACTTGTGTAAATGGTGATTGAGAGCAAAGCCGTTCGGAAGCAGTGAGGTTGGCGAGCTAATGTGACACATACGACGGGATTTACTACTTGTCAGTGGTGTCAGTTTGCCGCTTATTTCATGGGGAGCAACCTCTTTGAATTGTAGCCTGGACATAAAACACTGCGGTTTATGAATTATGCATCTCCTAACACTTTAAGTATGGAATTGTGTCTTATGTAGAAGCCAGTGTGTTAAGCACATTAGCCCCGATGCTAGCAGGTTAGCAGCCGTTTACATGTGGGCCCTGTTCCAACAATAACTTAATGTCATCCAGTTCATTATTTTGTTATGTCTGCAAGATATAAGCCTTCCCAGTTCAGTCCATAAATCTAGTCCATATAACCATAAACAGTACATGACAAAAAGCATGTGGTAATTAAAAAGAAAATATTTGATCACTTGTTTGATATTACATGTGCAGGGGAATAAATGAGTGCTCAAAGTTGCCTTTTTGGTAAATTCATTCACTGGGCTTTGCACCTTTCACAGCAGTTGTGCCCACTCCTGCCACTCCTGCGTCTTTTAAAGCAGATCATGTTACTGCTAGCTATGAAACCTTTCTCCCTGTCTCCCCCACTGGCTTCCTCCGCTTTCTTCACCAAGCAGACTACTTTCATGTGAGTAACACTAAGCACTATAGAGGCAGACAGAAAAATGCATGAAAACAACTAATAAAAATATATATTTGGGGATGGCCAGAGTTGTTGCTACTTTTGTTGTTTGTGTACATTTGCTTTTTAATCAATCATATCACTTTGCTTTCATACATACCAGCGCATATACATTTCAACCAAGGTAATTTCACTGGCGGAACAGATTCAGACAAGACTAATTATAGCACTGGAATATATTATTTGGACTCTGCAAGTTCTGATGGAAGAAAAATCTTGATCATTAACCTACTGTTTTTCGGCCTCTCCCCAATTTCCCTAGTCTTCCCATTGGCTTGTCAGTAGTTATCTGACAAATTGTCTTTTCTTATTATATACAGTCAATTTGTGTTCAAGGACTAATCACTACTATAATGCATGCAATAAGGCCCTGTTTCTGCTTCTTGCTGTCATGGTGTTATCTAAATGCAGAGTGTAGCATGTCCACAGTGCAGACCTGAGCTCTGATGTCAGCTCTCATTCGGTCTTTGTCTTTCTGTCAGACTCCTGCACATTAGCCAGCGCTGCCTCTTATTAAATGCCAAACCTGTAATTGTGGCGTTGCCACAGTGGCGTCTTTGTTTACAAGAGGCTCTATTAGGTTCAAATTCCTTATTACTTACTGTCTGACATTTTAATGCAAGGGCAGACAGAGCAGTTAATGCTGATGAGAATATTTATATTGTGGACACAGTGGAATTAGAGTGATCTGTATTTCTTGGAAGTTTTTAAAAGGTTGCTTTCCAACTTTTCGACTCATCAAACGTCTTCTGCATTTGTGAGCACGTTTAGTGACTATTAAAGGCAGGATCTTTAAGCTGACCTGTGAGAGCTAATAAAGTCAAACCACAAAGTCAAAAGGCAGCGTGAGACTGCGACTATGTGTCCATTTCTTAAGGTCCCCTCGAAGGTCATCCCTCTCTCTGCATGTGGGCCCTCGGTCTAACACCAAATCTTTTATCAAAATGTCACCAAGCGTTAGTCAAAGACAAAGACGAAGGGCGCTCTGAAACCCTTGCATCCATCTCCCGCTGTCAGAGCCATGAATAGGGCCGCTCAGCTCTAATTAGACCTGTTTATTTGTTACCATGCAGAAAAACCAAGGGGATGAAGGTAGGAGAGAATTATCCCAGAGTTCACTATACAAAAGAGGCTGGGACCACTGTTGCATACAAACACATATACACAATCACAGAAGAGGGTCTAATGTATTGTTTAAAGTCGTAAGAGAAGAGAGGGAAAATTGTAAGGATGAGAGGGGATGGTTCCTTTAAGTGTTTTTGTGCTGAAAAATAGAGCTGCATGATATTAAGAAAACATAATACCTGAATAGGGTTTTAAGTCCAACTGAATTTCATCTATTTTTTATCGCCACTTCTACCTCACACTGCCCTGGTTTGTGGCCTGAAGGTGTAATATAAGGGGGTAGGTGCAGTGAATCTCCTTAGTACCCCCCAGCACACACCACCCCTGTCTGTCCGTCTGTCCTCTTCCTCATGTCTCCCCTGTGAGTAAAGGCCTTCATTACCCAAAGACACCTTATCATTATCGCAAGGCGCGGCCCCAGACACCTTAAGCAAGCCGCACTCCATTTAGAGCAAGAATCTTGTTCGACAAATTACCTGCTCCACAAAAATGCCTTTTAGCAAATCAAAATCAAAATTACGCCCACATGAGCAAGGATTTCAGAGTGTAAAAAGCAGGCAAAAGAATGGAAGAAAATCTGATAATAATACAAAGAAATGTAAAGAATGGAGGGATTTTTTTTTCTTTTTGTAAAGGAATAATGCAAGTTTTGTCTCTAAGGTTGATGAAAAGTAAATTGCCCACTCTGGTTGCTCAGGTAACTTAACACCGCAATGCACGACAGGTCTGAATGTGATATTTCGTAAAAATTACAATTCTGAATTGCATCACCTTTAACAAGGAATGGTGTTATCTAAAGAAAAAACAGCAATAAACTAACTTTTTTGTAATGGTTAGCAAGCCAACACTCTGTAAGCATTAACTTGTTGAGACAGATTGTAATGGATTAGAACAACATGGTTGGATTTAACATATTTACAAATGGCCTTGAAGCTTACAAAGTTCGGCCTAAATCTATGCACAAGTCTTTGAAGAGCCATATTTCAAACTAAACTCAAGCTGAAACATGAAAATAAACAGTCAGACACCGCTGGGTCGCAGTCACCACTTACTGCCCTTTGCTAAAGATTTTTCCAGCATCAAAGGCATAGCCAATCTACATAGCTAATGCCTGCACTTTCCCCCCCTCTGTCCCTCCCCTTCTTCAAACTCAAAACAGCAAAAGACCAAGGGTTGCGAAGAAAAAAAGTGGGGATTTTTCTTTCGCCGGCAATCTGGAAACACTCTCGAGTTAATTAGGGTTGATTGGAAATGAACCGCACAAACAAAGGGCAGCCTATGTCCCGACTATTATGTCCGTGCACGCGTAAGAGCATACATGTGGGGGTACGACTAACTAACATTAAGGTATAAGCTCCCCTTTCTAGACTCTTCCATTTGCCCCCCCTCCTCCTGTTTTAAGAAAAATTGGCCTGCTTCACCCCTCCCAGATTAAGGGAATGCACTGCCAAAAGAATGTGTGACGACCTCCACTGCCACAGAGCAAAACTTCCAGGGCCCCGGACACCACAAAAGGCAAGAAGGTAATTAAGTTTGAAAGAATAGAAGCAGTGGCACAAACAATGCGCCAGTGTCCGTGGGGAGGGATGGACGAGGGAGGGTTAGCCGAAGACATTAACATTCAGTGGTCAAGGGAAGATAGAGGAAAGAGGGCAAAGGGGAATCGAAAATGGCATTCTCCAGCGCAGCACGACTCATCTGCTCATTCTCTTTATTTATCTGGCTTTATTTGGACTCAACATCTGGCTGGGGCTTCCCACGTCTCCCCCTCCAAGTTGGCCCCCACTAAAATGACTACTGCTACTATGTTGCTCTAGGACTTTTCAACCAAGATTAATTTGACCTGAGGTTGTAGCGTAGGCAGAAATGTGCTCAAATAAGAATAATAGTATTAGATTTACTTTAAAAACTATTGTACGTGTAAAAGGTTTCTAAAAGATATAAGTCAGAGTATGAAATATATACCTCTGACATATTCATAACTAATCAGACAAAAATATAAAATACAATGTGCAAATTCTTATATTTTAAGAAGATAATAAGCTAACGCTAGCAATTAACTTAAAATAATAACAAAAAATATCCTTACATAAACATACATTTCCTGTGGGATTTCCACATCAGTACCTAGTTGAAGTAAAGATATGGGTAGAATAACCAAAAAATACTTCATTTAGTAGTGTTGTTTTAAAATAATATTGCGCAAGTAAAAGTGAAAAGTCATTTTGAACAATTTTATTCAAAAAGCAAATGTAACTATAGTCACCTCTACCAAACTTTCATTATGCTAAAATCCGCTAACAATTTGTCCCCCCTTTTTGTTCTAAGTGATAAGAGCTAAGTAAATTGCCCCTATAAACAGCCTCACAAACACAAAACATACACAGGCAGCTTTCATCTTTTTGGCCACATCTCCACTGCAGCAGTTTAACTCAATTAGCAAAGAATGTAATTTTATTTACCAACTCCCGGTCCAAGTAACACACATGCCCACAAAGTCACACTATAAGCAAACTGTGCTTTACCCGCGTGGTCCGGTGCTAAGAAAGAGTTATTCATTGCATATGCATCATGTTGGACAGTTGGGGAATCATAAGACACACCAAAGTCAGATGAGGGGAACAAAGACAAACCGCTGCTAATGTTCACAAGTGGCGCCTTCACGAAATAAGACAAAAGGGCCTAACAACAGGTAAGTAGAATATACAGCTAATGTACAAACCATGCAGTGGGGTAACTGAGTGGGTCAGCGGGCAGGATTTGAGAATACCCCAATGTAGATGATGAAGCATTCAAGTTCATGCATTAGAGTTTCAGTTTATTATTTGAGGTTTCTTCAATAATAATTGGAATTAAATTGTTTAATTATGTTGGCTCAATCTTTTTTTATTGTGTAAACACAGACTTGACCACTGATTGACATGGGCCATGCAAGCCCCACAAGAATTGCACTCACTGCCCTTCCTGATGTCATGACTCTGTACCAATGTCCTTTGTGGACATGAGGAGAGGAAGTCAACTAATTGTGGTTTTGTGTCGCTATGTCTTTAATAATCTGTCTCTCTTTTGTCTCTGCATCTCACCAGAGATGTGGATTAATGCTAAAATGATGACTGTGTAATCCTTGATTTGCCTGTGCTAAATAAATATTAATCTATCCCGCTCACCAAGCTCTTGTAAGGTACAACATACACAATATGAAAGGGCTTAGCTCTTACATAAATCACGGCCTTATCTTTTGGATGAGCCACAACGGCGAGAGACCATACACACAAGTTAAACAGGGTGGTAGGATGGGATTATTTCAAATTAATAATCCTGCTAAATAAAAGCCTAAAAATCTCTTAAATGCATGTTTTCTTTTTGAGTGTGTGAAGCAAAACAAAACTGTGTTGGTTTTGACCCCTCAGCTGGGGTTTAGGGGAAAAATGTCTATAAAAAAGAAGCGTACCATTGCTGAACTCTTACATTTTTCGAACATCTAAACTGACACATTGAGGCAGAACAGACTAGAAGAGGTTAAGCAAACACTGTCCACGTCAGTCAAGGACTCACAGACACTGAGAGCAGTCTCTGACGCAGGCATTTCACATCCACCTGGCAAATATAAACATACGCTTAGGATACTGTATCAACTGCTCGCATGATTCAGGACACTTCCCAGAAGGACAACTAAGAACATTTTGTAATTACTTATGTAAAATACAATTTTAGAAGGAGTCAGAAACGTCTGAGAGTGAATGTTGTACTTACAGTTGTTTTTTGTATTTTCTTCCACAAAATAAAGTGAGACCAAAAATAACACTATAAATACATTTTATGTTTTGTGAAAATCTATAGCAATATAAAAAAATAAGCAGCAGATGTGCGTCTGACAAAGGTTTAAATGGACATTAAAGTCAGCTCCTTTAAAACATGTGTCATTTAGAGAACATCTGTTTTTACAGGAAAGACACAGTGACACCTCAGTAATTGTACAGATATTTTGGACAATGTGTCCAAGTGTTTTTCAGTGGGAACAATAAAGTTTAAAGTTCATACTCTCAAGGTTTTCTAAAGACGGTACTCAGCAGGACCATAGGCCTGTTATTATCTTCATAAACATAATCATAGGGAAGGTATCCTGACTGACGCCACCAGCTATGTGCCCCTCACTCAAACATCTCTGAGCACTTGTCTGACACGCCACATAAAGACTGTTAATGTCTCCAACATTTCAACACAACACAAATCTATGGCCAACAAAGTTGAAAAAACATTGTGTATCGAGATGGGAGGGGCATAAGCAATTTGTGGAAGCACAGCAAACTAAATGCACACGTACCTTTTAGCTTTCCAAGAGCTGCAATACTCGTGACAGGTCTAATTTCTGAACCCAGGGAATTACTAATTAACTTAAGCTTTTGGCTCTCTATTTAATTAGAGAGGGCTCCAAATGAACTTTAGACCAAAGCCATTTGCTTTTTAAACAACCCCCCTTTTTCTGACAGCTGTTGTGAGTTTGCCCTCTTCTCACACAAAACCACAAGGAAAGCACGGTTGTTATTTATGCCATCATCGGCTCTTTTTCTGGTTACCGTGGGAGGGAAGAAAAAGAGAGAGAATGGCAAGAGGAGAGGAGAAAGAGAAATGGAGTTGAAAACTCTGTGTTTTAATTGGATTTCTCTATAAAAAACAACAACTGTCAGATGTAATTAGCGTGGTTTAAGATTAGCACCGCAATATTCCTTTATCAAATAAACACCATGTCACGCAAATCCGGCGCTGGCCCGCTAAGAAGGAGAATAGCCATAACTCCACTGTTGGCTGTGGGAAATACAAGCTACCCCTTCCTCTATTTACAATGAAATACCTGTATTGTGATCATACAACCTGTTTGTTCTTTTCTGGGCTTGCATTTCTCTGCTGTGCTATATGAAGAGGTCATGACAAGACAGCCACAAAACAGAGTCAGCAAATTTTTGTGGCTTTTCTTTCAACTCAAGAAATGGTCCAACTTTGTGCACATTTTTGTCTTTGGAATTAGTCAGACAACTTGAAAAGACTATAGGACTATCCATCAATACCTTGTGACACTTGTTTGATTATTGTGCAAAAGAAGCTGTCCATTCTTTGCTTTTTCTAACAACTCGTCCAAATCCATGTCTATATCTGCTCATCTGAGGTACAAAAAACTCCCCACTTTATTTAGTCTAGTGGCAGAGCGCTGATGCTTCAATGGAACCACGGACAAAAAAGGCCCTGTTAATACCTACAATTTTATATACAAGAACATTCCTCTACCGGCTCTGCTCTTCTTCACAAAAACTGTCACATAAAAGACATCTTGTGTGTGTGTGTTTTCATTTCAAAAGTAAAAATAATTAGAGATTATTTATCCACTACTGGTGCCAGGCCAAAGGTTTTTACAGGAGAGAGTTTGCTCAGATTGGTTTTGACCTACATTGCGGTGCATTTATCTACCTGACCCAAACACACAACATACAATAATAAATAATATTAATTGAATTATTTGGATGTCACCGTGTAACTAGGCCTAAATTCCTCCTGGTAAACTGCATCTCATCTCTCATTACACTGTTTGTTTAAGCCCACAAGTCATGCATAATTAATTAGACACTCACTCCCTCATGAGCCCAGCCAATGGCCTTGATACCTCATGTTATTGCCTTTAGGAATAGCTTATGTCAATCATGTTGCATAGGGTTATTTATTAGGCAGGCGATGTCACACACAAAAAGAACACATTCAAATGGAACTGAGAAACAGCCGCAGAAAATATTACAAATGTATTGTTACTGCAATATCAGCAAATGAATTATCCATTATATATTACTAATTATAAATATAGGTTATGATCTCAAATTTGACTAGAAGTTCATTTTGAACCATGATGGAAACAAAAGGTCAAATTTAGTCTTGAATCAGTCCTCAGTTTAGTGGTAAATGCATACCAAATATCAGCTGACATATTATTGCGATACTCAGCAATATGTCTGAATTTTTTTTCCTTAGTAATGTGCGGCTCTAATCAGAAATTTAGCAGTTAATCTGAGGCCAAGCAGTTTTCTATTCAGTTTCTTACTTTGCACAGACGTCTAAACTTTATCATCATTTTTAGTCTGTCTTATAAGGACTATTAATGCTGCACACATCCTGTGACTGGGCTATTCAATCCCTTTCTTTGTCTTTGCACCAGCGAGGAAGAGAATGTCTCATTTGTCATGAGACCTCTTGTGCTATTGTGGTCTAGCTTTTCTCAAACCTGGAGATACTTAGTCATTCGTCAAACTTTTTTTAAACTTCCATCATACACTGTAGGTTTTAGATACAGTCGAAAAGATGTGTTTAGTTCTTTGTATCCTGCCTGGTTTTACAGCTGTGAAAAAAGGTGCAATTGTTTGTTTATAAGTACAACAGAGACAAAATGTTTCAAATAAATAAATAAAACTATTCTCCTTTATTCTTTGTTGATTGAGTAAGACAAGCACTTGCTAGCACTAAAAGTGTCCTTCACAGTGACTGCGATGGGAAAGAATAAGGATAAAACTGTGGCAATGTCGTGAAGGAAGCTTGATCGTAAAGTCTACAGACAATTAAAGCAGTTTTTTGTATTCCTGCGTCACTGTTAGCTATGAACTTTCATCCCCATGTCTGTCAACTGAAGATCTAGAGATACAAATGAAAGATGATACAGAGGCACGAGGGAACATGAGACAGATAACACCATCAAAAAAAGGTAAATCAGCAAGACAATATGAGGGGGCAGGAAAAAGTTCATTCTATTTTATTTGACCTAAACCTGAGATTCTTAGCCACCCCGAGGGCCCAAAGTTCAAACAAAGCGAGTCCTCAAAAACACTGCCCCGATTGCTCTTTCCCCACTCTTTACTAAATCCCCCGCTTCAACTTTGAAATGAAAAGAATAAACATATTATTCCTAAACGAACTACCCAGAGCGGTGGTTTTTCCATGGCTAATATTCTGTACGGGATGCAAAATAGGCAGGGGAGCCTGAGAACGGGACGGATGGAGGGAGGGGAGGAGAGTAAAAACCCCCTCTTTCTATTTTCCCTTAAGAGACTGTAGAGATGCAGACGCAGAGATGTGTGTAAAAAAGACTGAGAGAAATGCAATCCTGACTGGCTCGAGACCAAGAGCAACAAAAACATTTAGATAACCGTGCTCAATAATGAACGATTTCAATGAGGACAAAAATTACATTTCCTACAGATAACATGCCCTCTTCCCATAACAGAGCCTCCTAAACGACGCCACGCTCCACACTACTGCATGGAGTAGGACTATGTCAGGGGATGGTTGTAATAACCATATTAGTATCCGTTTACCTCGCTGGAGACACTACTTTAGTCGTCAGAGAGAAATATAGACTCCATATGACAACTTGACTGGAAAAGAAACAAATCACACTTCAAGCTTGAGCCACTATAATGCTGGCGGTAGCACGGCCCGAACGATTACCAACACACACACCACAAGGGCCACTCAAAATAACACTCCTCCACATACACATATAGTAAACCAAAGCTGCTGCACTTGATCCTTACAGGTGGCACAGGTCAGAGCAAGAATGCCTTCCCCACCTTTCTCCCGTCCACTAAGCACTCACTTCCTTTCATGCCACAGTCTGTCAAGTCGTTTGAGAGAAGTAGCAGGAAAAAGAAGAGATATAGTGAGGAAAGGAGACAGAGGGAGAGTAGGAGAGTCTTTGTCCCTCGCCACTCCAGCTCCAGCACGTTTCCTCCTCAGGTTTTGCCATACATTAGCATATGAAAGGAGCGGGGAAGGCGTGCAAAAGGTCAAAGAAAGAGGATCCTGTCCAATGAGACACAACAAAAACAGGCCACACCAGCCTTTGTGGCGATCATGTTCTTCCACCACCCAAACTAATGCCCCTCCCCAACATATAATCATTTCCATAGCCCATATGCACCAACAATGATGACCGTTGATCATAAATTACTCACAAAGTTGAGTGGGGTCATACAGGAGTCAGGGTGCCAATTTTTAAATGGTAAAACCTCTGTCAACCACAGCTCAAACACTAGCATTCTTACAAGGCACACCTGTCAACCTACTTCCACACTTGCCTCTACACAGACAAAATCCAACCAAATCCTCTGCAAACATCTGAATAAAGGAAAATCTAAGAACGTTGTAGTTTGATTTGATCCATAAAGCCACTCCCTTCCTTCCATGTAAATGCTACCTGAGCCATATTCAGCCGCCACATAATTGCACACTCTAGTGCTCCAGGGGTACAGTTTAGTGTATACATCCAGCTTAAGGAGACAGCAGTTCGCACTAACTCCATTATCATACATATTGCCAACATGACAGCTTCCATCTGCCAGCATTCGATCTCACAGCCCAAAAACACCGGCCTGGTGCTTCCTGCTCCTCCTGACGCAAACAGTCCTCTACCGGCAGCAGCGGCCACAGACACAGGGCTGGAGTGAGTGGGAGGGGGCTCAGGGGTAGAGCATTTCATCTCTCTTTCATCTCTGTCACCCAGTCAAGCGTTCAATGCCCCATTCAGTGCCTGCCCAGCATTATGCAAAATAATGCTAATCCCCTTTCCCGTGCTTTCACACTTGTATAAACTGCCGTTCCTGCCTCTGAAAAGCAATTATATCAGTTTACGTTCCTGTCAAAAAACAGGATTAGCATGCAAGTACTAGTAGCACCAACTACACCCAATCTCTAGCCACCTTTGGCAAGTGGCAAGTGGGAAGCACAGAACATTATGTTTGTCCACTCTCCCTCCTAAAAAACTGCTGCTGCTTAGTAGAGGATAGTTAAATATAAGATGTGTAAGATATTTGGATGGAATAAACAGAAGGGATACAATTTTAACTGAAACATTTATTAAACAGAACATGCAATAAATTCAAGCGTGTTAGTGATCAAGACTTGAGCACTTTGAGTCATTGTCTTGTCTCTCAGACACTGGTGTTACACATGTGACACGCACAGTGACACAAGCAGACTGTTGTCGTCTCCTCTGACACATATTGCCACCACATGCACACAGGCTGGCCGACGCACGAGTGCACATGCAGACATACATGCATACACACTCACAAAAAGACTACGAGGAAGATTGTATTGTATATTTGAATATGTAAATGTCCATACAAGTGGAAATAGTGTAAATGGGGTCATTGTGAGCTGGTTAAATCTTGGGCCTCCCTGTCTCTTTCAGCCGGTCTGATGTTAGGGGGACAAGGATGCACACCCGTCCCTACTGACGACAAATCAGGGGACATTAGTCAGCACAATTAACCAGGTCGTCATGGTGACTAATGAAATTGAATGAAATGAAATTTGGCAAAGCGGACAACCCGCGACTTAAATGGGCTAGTTATGTGCTAGCACGGGGTGCTGGCTGCTGCTGGCTGGTTGCCTTACACACAGCCATTATTCTCCTTTCCGTTGCGGTGGCACAATGGAGTCACTTGTATCTTAGCTGATACCCACTGGCGGTACAAGCTCTCTGTCTGACAATTTGCATATGTTAATATAATTAAGTGCTAATTACACTAAAACTCACATATTCACAAGCACTCTCCCCGGGAGCTATGGAGGGGCTTGATCTTGTTCCAAGTATTTAACCCACCTCCTCCTCGTTGCTCTCCAAAGGTGCATGTGTGTGTTAGCGCTGCTGCCCCAGGGCTGACACAGGAAGCCCCCCTTGTTTGAGACACAATGCTGAGCTGCTGTGGACTTTTCAGCTTCTCCCCCTACAGGCCTCCCAGAGCCAAGAGCCAGGACCCTGACACTGCTACTAGTGACACTGTCACCTTTCGAACTCAGTCAATAAAAAATCTGCAACATCACTTCTTGAAATAAAAACCTTTTAGATCTGTACTGGGAACACTTAACATGCAATACACTGGGACATGAGACTGCTTTAAAACAGATAATTACATAACACAGAATTACATAAAGATGATTAAAATACACTGTACAAAAGACATTGATATTCTTGACTGGACTAAAGTGTGGGTTCCTGAAATAAAAAAACATAACTTCTTGGGCAAATCATCTATTGCATGTTTACAAAAAATCTACAGTTTCCCCAATGAGTATGCATTTATGGATGTGAGCATGGCGTTTTGATAATGGAGGACAGGCAGTTGTGCTTTTCACGTTGTAATGGCCGTGAATCAGGGAGGAAGCCAAGCGGTCGTGCTACAATTAGAGCTCTTTTGTGCCTTTTCCCCTGTCTTTTTCTCCCTCTCTTTTCTTGTTTTCACCCGCTGACATTCTCCCTATCAAGGCTGTGTTAAAACAGTCGACTGGGCTCTAAGCCTGAACCAAGAGAACTGGGGGTGAATGATGGGGGGTCACACCATGCTGTTGGACATGCACATACACATGCACACAGCAGATGGTACAGGAAGAGCCTTAGATAAACACACACGCACACAGACACACACCTTTAGTCCGACAGACGCCTTGGTGTGCGTCGTCCCTTAATGAATGTCTATGGGGAGTCAAAGGGTCCAAGCTCATTTAGTTGACTCTCAATGAGATGCAGTATTATGACTATGGTAATACACCCCTCCCTTCTCCAATAATCATACACAGGTCATTGTGTCAAAGTGATTCATTTCTATCACACACATACGCCAGATGTTATTACGCACAAGAGTAAATCTCTTCCATGGACACCAAAAGGCTCATGCAAAAAGGCAGAAAGTGTTCAAGAAAAAAATATATTATTATAGCCAACCGTCGCGTAGTAAGCTATGCTGCCTGCTCGAGCATGACGACTGGTAATGCAGGTTGGGATGTAGTCTCGTGAGTGTGTATGTGTGTGTCTCGGAGGGGGAGCCCCTTTTCACTAATACCTGCTTCTCGGATTACCACAGCGTCTTAAGTATTCAACCGGACTCATATTTTCCTTTTCTGCCTTTTTAGTCAAATTGGCTGTCTTTACACCGCAAAGCTGCGATATAACTGTCCTTACTAAAGGCCTATGGGGATCCACACAGAAGAACATTAAAATGCAGCGATAGCCTTGTTGCAAAGCTCCTCTCTATTTCTTTTCTCTCTCCCTCGCTCTTTCTGCAGCAAAGACTTCTAAATCATCCAGCCTCCTCTATTAGACGGGAGACTTATTGAGGTAGAAACCATAAAAAATGAAGAAGGGAAATTTAATCCCTGAAATATTGATTTGCACATTAATATCAGATAGGCAGAGGGCAATCTAGCCGGGTGGAAATGACACATTGTCGACCCCTAGGAGAGGCCCGAGCCAATCTTCTAGCTGCATGTGTCTTAGAGCCAGGAGTTATAGGACAGGCTCAGCCCCTGTCTCCCTCTCCCATCCTCTCCTCCTCCCTCCTGCCCCCCTTCACCCACACTCTTAATGAAGGCTGCAATGCTGAAAATGCATTAGCTTTTAATAATCAAGACGCATTTCGAAGCCAACAGCTATTGTCCTCGCAGGGCTGTCTGCCCATCTTTCACACTTTATGTTTTTATTGCTGTGCTCTTGTTGCTATGGCTAAAATGTAGCTGCTTAACTAACATGCAGAGATAGACTACATGGCCAGGGTATGACAGAGACAAAATACCACAAAGAAAAACAAAAAACAACGGATATGCAATTTTGCAAACAC